>JAQGBZ010000311.1:0-76834 GCA_034687125.1 Neelides folsomi | reverse complement strand
CATCATGAGCATTTTCAATAATATTTTAGCGGTTCGTTCAAACTCACGTCCTTTCCGGGCTGGAATAAAATATAGTTATCAGTATTTGCTTCTCAGCTAGTAATATAATACTATTTAAATATTTTAAACATTTTAAGAAAGAAGTAAGGAAGGTTTAATAGTTTTATCAACTCTTGTCAGTACTTATAACCATTATTAAATTCATTCATTTTTAAATTCATCAGTATTTATTTGATTTGCTCTAATTGATTCATAAACCTATAAAATATTTTAATTTGATTAATTTTTTATTAAGGGAGTGGAAGAAGAGGCGAAAAACGAAGATCCCATTTTCTCCGGCGAATGGACCCAGAAACGAAAATTCATCTGCAAGATTTGTAACAAAGTTGAGGATTCCTTCTGGGACATTGTGATGCACAAGGGCGAGGAACATCCGGGCGTCGTCGTCACCCACGCCGATCTCCCAACGCTCCCTCCGCCGACTCTTATTTATCCTCCCATTGAGAAACCAAAGTCTCAGCTTATGCTCCAACCTCCGTCGTGTTCAAAATGCTCCGCCATTTTTACGTAATTTAAATTCTGTTCATTTTCTTTTACTAATTCTTAAAAATTGCTTATAAGTTTTCAGCGTGGGAGGATTCATTTAGGATTCTGGATGTCTCCTCTTATTAGTGATTCAAAGAGTAAATTGAGCTAAATTGATGAATTGTAAATGTAGGTCATTTCCTGATCTCCATCGGCACATCTTTGAATGTGCAGGAAGTTCGTGGCTCGAAGAAGAGCCTGTAAGGAAAAAGAAAGGGAAACGAAGAAAGGGGTTCAAAAGACGATTTTCGAATACTCCTAGAAAACAAAAAATTCCCTCTGGTCCTAGCGATGTCAATAATGTAAGATATTTAATTATATAAGTTTAGATGATCAATATTTACGAGAATTTAATGTGAAATTTAAATTTTAAAGATTTTATTTGAAAGTATGTAGTTTAATGATAATTGTTTTTGATGATTTTAGTCACCGGGTAAAGTTCGTAGTGAAGTGTTCAAGTGCGAGTTTTGTACGAGAGAATTTAAGACTGAGGGATGGCTGAAGAATCACATTGGGAGTCACACGCTCCTTTGCTCCATCCCCCTTAAGAAACTCACACTGCCGTCGCGTGCCTCCTTCAATTCTTCGTCAACTTCTCTCAGATGAAACCCCAAGTTCATTCTATTCACATTTGATAAATGATGATATAGTTAAATTCCTTTTCTATATTTATGAGTTCGCTCATAATCTATTTATTATATACTAACTATTGTTCGTAGTTCGTTTCCCTTTAGATATTAGTGAGAAGTTTTTAAGTTTATTATGCGTTCGTTTGGTGGAATGGGTCGAAAATTCAGAATTTGGAATTCTTAAATACAAATTAAAAGCTATTTGTAATTAACTTATTAATAATTAGGTGTTTCTATAAAATGTATTAAAATTCTATGAAAATTGAATGCTTGCCGAAATGATTGTGAAAAGTATGAGGAGATGAATGTGAGGAGTAATGAGTAAGTTAATGGAAAGATATATGCGAAGTATGATGAATAATAAATATATCCAGATGTATTTAAGAATAAAGTCAAAGATTGAATAGGTTGAATATTTATTTCAAAATGAAATCATTAACAATCACATTCCGAACTAAAATACTCAAATAGAAAAGATTTAATAACAGGTGAAATAACAACGGGGGGATTTTAAAGCTTTCGCCAACAACAACGAGCTTCAAGGACCTCCATAATACGGAGCCGGGTTGTACGTTGGTTCGTAGTAAGTCGGGGCTTCGTACATCGGGTATTGAGGCTCGTAGGAGTATTGAGCTTGAGGATAATCGTACGTTGGTGGAGTGTACGGGGCATAGGTTGGCTCCGTGTAGTAAGACTTTGGAGCAGGGCAGGAATCGTCCATCACATTTTCCCAGAACTTGTTCACGACAAAGTCCACAGTCTTGGAGGTGATTCGGGTGGCAACAATGGGCTTGGATTGTTGCTGTTGGTACGAGTTGTAGCCATAAGAAGGTTTGTACTCCGTGCAAGACGTGAACTTCTGGACGACGGCGACGAGAACTCCGCGTTTCCTTTCGACCTTCGCTGGGGATTCCTTCGCCCTTTAAACAAATTAAAATTGGAATTAAATTCAAATTCAAGTTTTCTCTACTCAAATTCAATAAACTAAGGGTCAGTTTTAACATTACATTGTCAATTTAATATTTGAATATCTTTAATAATTAAATTTTCTTACTTGATCTCTTTCTTGTAGTAGGAGTCCTTTCCATAGTATGGAGTTGATGGATAGGTCTGCTCGTATTGTGGAGTGTACGAGTCGTAGGTTGAAGGAGTGTAGTCGTAGTTGGAGTATCCTGAATCGTAGGTGTATCCGTAGTGTTCTGGGACGACACAATAAATGGCGGCTCCCTTGTCGGCAACACACGTATCGAATCCGTCGACTCCGACCACGCACATAGCATCATCTCCGTACTTGTCTCCATATCCGTAGGGGCATTTGATTTCCTTCACCTTGGCCTGCTTTGGGATCAAAGTCTTGTCGTAGTTGGTGTAAGGTTGGTAGCTGCTGTAATCTTGCTTCTGATAGCTCGTTCCATAGCTCGCATCGTAGTACGCAACTGGTCTCGGGTGCTGAAGAAAAATTAGCATCAATTAGCATCTTTTTTTATAACACATTTACATCTCATTTACAACACCGCTACATATTTCTTAACTTTAACGTTAATTTTCATTAATTTTAATGATTTGAATTATATTGGATTTTTACGTTATTGAGTTGTCCAGATTTTGATCCATACCATCCCATGACCCAACATTCGGAATAATACGTTTCCTGGTAAGGAGGAGTGTAAGGAGGAGTGTAAGGAGCTGGGTTGTAGTTTGATGGGTATGGAGACGCGACCGGGTAAGATTGGTAAGAACTGTAAGGAGCGGGTGAAGGATAAGAAGGAGTGTAGGTAGGAGGAGTGTACATTGGGTAATAAGTAGGAAGACAAATAGGTGCAAGAATTTGAGGATATTTGTCATAATGGAGCCAATTTTCTGTCTCGAGCAAGACGAGTTGAGCGTAGTCGTTGGAGTAGCCATAGCCGTATGATCCATAGGTCACTGGCCATTTTGCACAAATCCTCGACTCAAAGTTCTTCCAAGTCTCGTACTCGTTCGCATTGCTCAAGAGATCCCAATCTGCGTGTCGGACTCTCAGCTTGTCCATTTGATGGTACTCGACGCATGAGGCGGCCGTGAGGACGAACTTCTGATGGACCACAACACCTTGGCAAAGCATGTTGTTGTAGTCGTCCGTGATCAAAACCGTCCAGGTCTGTTGGCCAAAGGGTGCAACTTGAGAGTTGTGCCCGCCGTACAAGTCCTCGTTGGTCGCCGTCATCACACCGCATTTCGTAGAAATGTTCAGTTCCAAGTACTAAGACAAAACAAATCAAAAATTAATTAATTAACTTAATTAATCAAGAATTTAACATTATTCTTAATTTTTGACCAAAGTTAAAAGTGTTTAAAAACGAGAAGTGTTTAGAAAGATAAAGTTAAAAAATTGTTTCAAAAATCTCAGGCGTAAAAATGGTTTCAAAAATGGTTTTAAAAATTTCAAAAATTCTTACCGTGATTGCATCGTAGTTGTCGTACTCAGGAGTATACTCCTTCTTGTATTCGGGTTCGTAAGTCGGCTTGTAAGCTGGCTTGTATTCCGGCTTATATTCTGGCTGGTACGATGGCTTGTACTCGGGCTGATAATCATACGTCTGCGGGTAGGCTGGCTGGTACGTTTGCGGGTAGTCGTACGTGGCCGGTTGGTAGTCGTACGTCGGCGGCGTGTACGTCGGCGGCATGTACGGCGGCGTGTACTCGTACGTGGACGGCTGGTAGTACGGCTGCTGGTAAGCTTTAAATCGACAGAAGAAAGGGAAAAACCGCCGGTTAAATCCTAAGTTTGTAAGCACACCCGGATGAGTTTGGCCTTACGAGGGTATGGAAGCGGTGAAGCAGGGAGGGCCGCCAGAACCAACAGTGCTAATAGCCCCTCTCCGAACAGAGAAGAGCCCATGATGAAGACAATGACGGAGAGGAACGTTCGGCTGCAGGAATTGGCCACCGACTCGGAGAGCCGCCGAACATACAACTAATATTTATACCTTTTTCTTTATCTAAACAAATTATCTCTTTTCCTATCTCTTCACAAACATCTCCTTCCATTCTCCTGCCAATGGCTCTCCATACCTTTCCAATCTCCACGTTCTTCTTCTTACAAATATCCAGGGAAAAGTCATTCAATTAACATTAAACCAACTGGGGCTCTTGAATGGTTCCTATTAATTCTTGTTAGAAGTTGAAGTTCAAATTGAGTCAAGTTCAACTGTAGGACGAATGAGATGAAGGAACCCAAAAGAAGTCATTTATTCCGAGCTTAATTATTCTTTCCTTCTTGGTGTTGGTGGAGAATTGATAAGGAATCTTATACAAATTTTCCTTATCTGTCCAATAATAAGAAAATGAGCTCGTTGGAGTTGTTCATTACTTAATTTGTTGTTTGGTGGTAGTTTGAATGTAATATTTAAAAGCATTTATTATTTCAATAATTTTGAGCTGTTTTCGGTAAAGTCCTTCTTATTAATATTTTAACTATTGATGGGTCTTTCGTTGAAGAACCTGTGGATGACAAAATGACAATTGCTTTGTTCGCGGTTCATCGCCAATATGAATAAAATATCAAAGTTGTTTTTTATGATAATTGATGTTTACATGCTATGAAATACTTCAACATAAAAAAGAGAAGTGCTATCTGTACAAAAATTAGGTAAAAATGTAAAGCTTTAATACCCATGATGAATTCTCATTCGATTTTGATATTAATAATCATTACCTTTAGTTCTTATGTGTAATCTTAATGGTCATAAATAAAAATACACATTTTATTAGTGTTATTACAAATAGTTAAAATTCATTGTTCTTATATGAAAGTATTATATAAGTGAATATATTTTTATTGTATGAAATGGCGAATACAGAGTTGAAGTTATAAGCAAATACACAAATCTTATAATTGTGCAATAATTGTGCATGAAATGTTGAAATTGAGGAAATGTTGAAATGGAGGAAGCGGGTTTGGAAAAAGGGCGTTTAATTCCAATTGATTTACTCACACTTTGATGCAAAGCGAATTTGCAAGGGCAAGAATGCGTTATATAAAACGTCTTGACATTAATATCGTGAAAGTAGGTGAGAGGGGGGCGCGGTGTAAGG
This sequence comes from Neelides folsomi, assembly GCA_034687125.1. NCBI lineage: Eukaryota > Metazoa > Arthropoda > Collembola > Neelipleona > Neelidae > Neelides > Neelides folsomi. The sequence goes on along the minus strand of JAQGBZ010000311.1, from coordinate 71,543 downwards.
AAAGCATGAATGAGGTTCATCCCTCCGGGAAAGGAGGAAATCGGGATAGGGTGTGTAGGAACTGGGCTGACGGGGAAAGTGACCTTGGGAGAGGAAGGAATTGGCCGTGGGCGTGAGACCAATGAGGGCGAGGAACGCATGGGTGTTGAGGAATCGGGCGGGCAGAGCCGGGATCGATTCCTGCCCGACTTCCCGGACCTCCCTCCCGTCTTACTACACCAAACCCAGAGACCTACTTTCCCTCCTCCAAACCCTTTCCACCCGTCGCCCTCTCCGCAACTCCAAGTCTCCAATTATCATTTCCCTTCATCTCGGCTCATCTCCAGCGCGGAAGATTGTCAATTAAGGGGCCAACTCCTCTGCTGATTCTGCTGTCATTTTAAATGTGGGTGATTGTGGTGGCGCCCTGGGAGATCCTTCGTCGATGTTCGGGCTGAGTTTCAGAACGCGGAACACTCCATCCCAGAAAACCTCTCTTCGGTGGGGCGACTATTGCCACGTTCCTTCGGCCCCAGTAGAGATTAATATATAAACCCCTTTAGAACAACCCAAGAAACTATTTTCTTATATAAAGTCTATTAAATATATTTAACTGTAAGTTAAGGGTTAATTTGTTGTTGGAAAGAATTCCACAAGATTGGAAGAAGCCAAAAAACGTAGCAGGTTCCTACGGTTCTGAACAATTCCACACAACACACACGCTCCCGTCTCAAACACATATCAGAAGTGGAAATAACTGAAATACAAAGCGGCGGGTTTGACCGAACCGCCGTCGTCTTCCGAACAAATTGTTGAACTTGGAGTACCAGTAATAAGTGATAACTGACGACATATCAAGAAACATATTTTAAACGAACAACCCCAAATTCCAATCAACACTGACGAGTATTCAATTTTAATTGACATTAACTTTTTAGTCTTTTTGTATTAAGGAGAAGGAAACTACAATTATTAAATATTTAATTAAAGTTGACGGAGTTTTAAAGTTAACGTAGTTGAAGAAAATGTTAAAAAACAAAGTTCAACCTCAGAATCAAAATGTCTCATTTTAAATTGGTAAGTGGGAGAGATTTTCATTTTTCACTTTCCGCGTCTCGTTAAATCTGCATGGGATTAAACCGTTAAGGGAATGTTGGGGCGTGTGGAAGCCACACGAGTTCAATTCCCCAACATTGACGCAATGAATAATTGATGAAGTCTTTAAACACCATTGGCGAATTCAATGAAATGCTCTTGACTTTAATTATTATTTCGTCTTATCATGATTTCATTGAGATTGAAAAAGCTTCAAATTGTCCTTTTTTCATCCTATCACTAACTCTATACTTTCTCTCACTTAATTATTTATTGCGTAAAGAGAACTGTTAAATAACATGGAGCCCTTTTCTCTGTTTGAACATAATTTACCATAAAGTGTAAGACTCTGTAAATAGTTTATAAATAGGAACCATTTTGGAAATCCAATTAAACCCAATGCATGCTTGATTTAATACAAGCTCCTTGCTTGTTTTGACATTTATTTGGGAATTAAATTATTAAAGTCTTTCAAAGTTAGGAAGTAAATTGGAAAGTTTGTGAGCCGATGCCTGAATAAGTGAAGAAGTTGATTGAACAAGTTTATGGAGCTTATTGCGAAATTGATTTTTAATGGGTTTTCAGGGAAAGGAGTAAAAGTGAAAGAAAATGCTGAATATTTGGGGTTTGGTGTCCATCATCCTCTTCTACGTCCTCATCCTCGCCGTGGGGATTTGGGCGGGGCAGAAGGGATCTGGAAATGACTCGGAGGAAGAAGTGATGTTGGCCGGACGGAACATTGGAATGTTCGTCGGCATCTTCACTATGACCGCAACGTGTAAGTTCATTTAATCAATAAATAATTAAATAATCTTTCATTCCCTACCGTTTTATTATTATTTATTTCTTTAATCTTTATGATTATACTCTTTCTTTTATGGCATGGTGGTTGTAAATCTTGTAAATAATTTATTTATCTTGTAAAAGAGCTTGTAATTTCCATAAAGAAAGTTTGATTGGATATACCTATTTATTCTTTTATATCTTATTCTACATACTAGAAAAATAATACTCTATAAACAGAAAGAGTTTTATTTATAAGAGCTTTAAGTGAATGGAAAAATGTAATATAAATAAGATTCGGATTGAATAAGTTTTTTCATTTCAACTTTGATTTTATTAGGGGTTGGCGGAGGGTATATCAACGGCACGGCGGAGAATATTTACACGACTGGGCTGATTTGGTGCCAAGCACCTTTCGGCTACTCACTCTCACTTGTCTTTGGTAAGTCTGATGGAATAAGTTTTGATTAGCTTTTATTATAATGACTAATTGGGAGATTACTTTCACTCCATCTTGATATTGAACTGAGCGTATACTATTAGTAAGTAATTAGGAGGCAAAGACGTGACCAAAATAAACAATTCGAACAATAGAATATGGCCACGAGAGAATAAATTAAGATTTAATGACTTCTGAGCTAAATTGGTTTGGATGTGAAGTTCATCACACAATCCGAATCAATGAGGGATAATTAACTAAAGTTGATAATTACAATTACACATTATAAATTAAATGGTTTAGTTCATTATTTTGGAGATTATGGTATATTGTATAACTCGAGAGACCTTTTGGAGAACCTATTTAAAAGATTTCATTATTTTAATAAAAGAGATTTTCTTTTTTATCCCAAACGAAGTTTTAGCAAAAAATTATAATGAAAACTTAAAATCAAGAGGTTAAATATAGAGGAATTCTTTATGAATTGATTGGGAAGGATTAAAAGAGGCGGATTTGCACACTGGCGTCACTTCCTACCCAAAGATCAAGGGAGAGATAAAAGTGCAATTCCGAGGGCAAAGATCTCCATCTTCATTACTCCGAACGTTAAAGACCCCTGTGAGGTTTTTTACATCTCTGGAGAAATCTCACCACCTCACGACTCAAATCCATTTACATCAAATAATTGAAATTCCTTTGAGAATTGCTCATTTCCCTCTTTTATTTCATTTGCTCTTAAATCTCCATTTATCCTTAATAAACTTATAACTAAATCCGCAGTTCCTTCTAAGCAAAACACTATAGGAGAACTTACAAAAAATTGCCAATAAAATGTAATGGTTTTCTAGGTGGGATATTCTTTGCTAACGAGATGCGTAAGCAAGGATATGTGACAATGTTGGATCCGCTGCAAGACGCTTTTGGTGAGCGAATGGGCGGATTGCTGTTTCTCCCAGCTCTTTGCGGTGAGGTGTTTTGGGCCGCTGGAATTTTAGCAGCTCTTGGAGCAACTTTGGCCGTCATCATTGACATGGAGAAACACACAAGTGTGATCATTTCCGCCTGCATTGCCGTCTTTTACACGCTCTTTGGCGGTCTTTACTCCGTCGCCTACACTGATGTTATTCAACTATTTTGCATATTCATCGGACTGGTTCGACCCAATTTCATTTAATAATCCATACACAAACAATGAACAAAATTCGCGATATAATCCCTAAATAAAACCAAAGCTTTGGATAAAACCGAAATTCGGATTAAACTCAAAAACTGTCAAAATCAATAAATTTTTTGTTAAATTCATTGATTAAATTTGTCCAATTAAATTAGAAATTGTTGTAGAAAATGAGAAAACAATATTTTTTGTTTATAGTGGCTCTGCATTCCCTTTGCCCTCAACCATCCCGCCGTGGACTCCTTAACAGACACGAATATCGATTGGATCGGTCGAGTGGAGCGGGAGGATTACGGGCAATATGCGGATAATGCTCTGCTCCTCATCTTTGGCGGCATTCCTTGGCAAGTTTACTTCCAGCGAGTGTTGTCAAGCAAAAGTGCTTTTAGAGCTCAAATCCTCTCTTATGTCGCGGCCCTTGGCTGCTTCTCAATGGCCATTCCGCCCGTACTCATTGGCGCTATTGCGAAAGTCACGGGTGAGTTTTTAATTCAAATAATTTAAATTCTTTTAATCAGAGTTAAACTAACATTAACATGAAGAACGACATGCAATCAAACAAAACCTTATAATCTATCTATGCAATTTCAAAAAGATAATGTTTTTAATTCAATAAAATGTAAATAAATAGATTGGAATAAAACTGACTATACTGGGGATTTGTCTTCTGATGCCGGGATGGTATTGCCCATTGTGATGCATCATTTGACTCCTGACGTGGTGTCATTTTTTGGGCTTGGGGCCGTTTCGGCTGCTGTCATGTCCTCTGCAGATTCCTCCGTTCTCTCGGCATCTTCCATGTTTGCGAGAAACGTCTATCGGCTCATCTTTCGACAAAGGGTAGGATTCCTTTATACACTTACAATTTGATTTCTCTATACTTTAACTTTTGTATAAAATACCAATTGATTCGCTATATAAGACACAGTTAATACTTCCCATGAAAGATACATTACTTTAATTACATTTCCAATCTTGCGACGAGAAACTTAATCTTAAGCTCCAGAGGCACTTAAGCCTCCAACATAATTCTTAAGTATCTTAAAGACTCCCCTTAGGTTTCCTTTGTAAGTAGTTATATCAATAAGGTGGTACAAATGAGTGTTTAAGATATGTCTTTTTGATATCCAATTCACCCTTTGACCTTTAAGTGTATAAAGTGAAAAGTTCAAAGGTGATTTCTTCTAAAACATTTTCATTTTATTTTCTTTCTCACAGGCGTCTGAAATTGAGATCATTTGGGTGATGAGATGTTCCATCTTTGTCGTTGGAACTTTGGCTACCATTATGGCTCTCACTATTCCGAGCATCTATGGACTTTGGTAATAAATTATGGCTTTCATTTGACTTCTACAATATACATTTTACTAAAAGCTTATTCATAACTTATTCAAACTCTATAAAACTAGAATGTAAATTGAAAAATTGAAGACTTGTTTTTTGATATTTATAGGACAATGTGCTCGGATCTCGTTTACGTCATTTTGTTCCCTCAACTTCTGATGGTCGTTCATTTCCGCCACTATTGCAATACTTACGGAAGTTTGTCTGCATATATCATCGCCTTCTTCTTCAGAATAGGCGGCGGCGAGAAAATGTTGAATTTGGCTCCGTTCATTTTCTATCCCGACTACGACGAGAAAACGATGACGCAGAGATTCCCCTTCAGGACTTTTTGCATGCTTCTTTCCCTTGGCACTTTGGCCGGAGTTTCAAAACTCACTGATTGGCTCTTTCACTCCGGAACTTTGCACCCCAAATTCGACTATTTCAAATGTGTCGTCAATATTCCGGAAGATAGACTTCAGGTGAAATATCCTAAATGATTTATTATTTAATTTCCATATTATTAATTATAATGGTTATATGAATAGAATAAATCAAATTCGTATGGCTATTAGCAATATGTGTATATATTTGACTATTATTTTTATAGAGTATAGGTAATTCATTTTCATGCTTAAATTCATGATTTTTTAGGTTGACGAGCCCCATGAAGGTGAAATGACTGTAATGACTGCCGCTATGGTGGCCAAATACTGCGCCATGGAGGAAATGAACGGGCGAGTGAATCCCGCCATGAGCGATTCTGAAGACGACTCAAATGGACAAATGGCCGGTGGGCCAACTTTGAGAAAAACCACAGCTCAGACTTCCATTTCGGAAGATGAAGGAGATAAAAAGGGCGGGCCTATCAAGAGCGTGAAGCAATATCAAACCAAACTCTAAATATCACACGAAGAATAAACGAATGAGATGAGCATAGAAAATAATATCTTAAATAAATACTATATAACAGTGGTATAAAATATATATAAAAAAGGTATATGAACTGTTACACAAGTTAAAGAAATATATATAGGGCCGCGAACCCCTCGTTCTGATTTTAATTTTAATGAATGTGTCTGTGGAGAAGTCGTCTGTAAAAGTCCGGTGATGGTTTTATCAGTTCCACACAATCGGCACACTTCCAACTCCATGTCTGGGAAATGAGAATGAATTTCTTTATCTCGTGAGTGTCATTTGGATGCGACTGAATCACTCCAATTGGATGAATGTGAAATATTTGAATAAGATGTTATAAAATAGAATTTTCCCTTCTCGGTACCTGCAACTGTCTCGCGTACCTTTACATAAAGAAAATAAGGAGAATTGAAAGAGAAAAATAATTATTATTCATACATTTAATATGTTGATTCTTCCCTGGTTGTTTCGTTTAGCGTTTATCTAAAAGAGCCTTGGGAAAAGACATGAGCACAATTATCCTTATTAAACCTCTCCACTTAATGAAATGAAATTTCGGTCGACTCTTTGAATATTTGAGAAGGCCAAAGGATGGAGATCGATCTTCATTTTCACTCTAAATTCCCACATGTGTTATAAAACTATAATTTTCCTTTAATTTCAATTTTGAGCCAATTTAATTCAAAGGAGCGTGGAAGTCGTTGAAGGGCTTTTACAATTTGAATTCGGGATGAGGATTTGAATTTTAGGGCTCTTTATTGGAAATTATTATATAGGAAAAGACTTGGTTCAATCGATTTGGATCGATTCGGGATCCATAACACAATTGATCCAAATTTGGACTCCTAATGGTGAATTATTGAGTCGATTCCTCCTTGAACCTCACCTTTGGCTAAATCCATAGTGGACTTCTTCCACGCTTTTCCTAATTTAATGGGAGGTTTTTTGCAAAAAGTCTGCTTCAATAGTTTTCTCTCCCTCTCATGTCTCTTTACCATTTATTTTGATGGTGAATGTCGTGTATTTATGCTCGAATTTCAAAGTGTATCCAGACGGCCCATTTTATGCTCATTCTCCACTTAGGTTCCACAAAGCACTTAAGGATAGGAACCTTTCCATTATTTCTCATTCAATTCTTTGTGCACGGAATTTCCTCCATTCCCTTCTTGGCATAAAATGGGGGATTTAACGAGGAACTGTTTTGTGGAAAATGGTCTAGTAAGAGACAAGCATTAAAATCCTCTATCAACAACCAAGACTATTATGGTACATGTTACGCATATTCAGATCCTTGTATTTTATGAGCTATTTTGCAGAGATAGGGGAGTAAAACATTTTTAACAGCCGTTTTCAAACCACGAGTGAAATATTAATGAAAAAAGGATAAATTTAAGCCCAAATGATAATTTTCCATTGTGGTGGTCGGAAGTTTAGGCATCAACTCTTTATGTCCAATCTTTATTCACTCTTTTGAATTTTGAATAGAAAAGTTTTTTATTAGCATAATAGACATCAACACGATACAGTTAACTATTTTTAGTGTCTTTTATGAAGAAGCGCATGACACCTTTTTAATATCTGACGGTTTGAATCAATGGATAAGTTTTAATGAGGCCTTAAATGCTAATGAGAACTTTTAAGAGAATGCGTGATTATCGAATAACTTTAAAAATTACATTTAAATTATTTTAAATAATACAAAATATATAAATAATAAAAGGGTGTATTAGGAGCAATATTTAGATAATCAGATTTTAAAAATTGGTCAAATTACAGTATATTTAAATCAAATCGAGTGTATTAACTAATTATATTATATATCAAACATTCTACAGGGTAGCTGCTTCCCAATGTATGTTAAATGTAAACAGTTGGTGCTTTTAGTAGTCGAATCCAAAGGTGCTCGAATTTACATGCTTTGAATTACGATACAATAATTATACATAATTATCATAAGTTGGTATCAAAGTATGTAGGTAAGTATTGTATTTATTTGAATACTTATTGTGTATCTGTTCATTATATCAATAAGCATACTACTATATATTAATTGTGTGAATTAATAGAGATATGCGTTAGTAAGAAATAAGGATTGATGGAACTAATAAGTATGAAGAAAATGTTTTTTATTAAAGAAAACCTATTTTTATTTTTCGGCCATTTGTGTTTGTAAATGAGTAAAGGAAAGAAACGATGTCAAATGTCATTTTGACATGTAAACAAATGTGAAATGAAATGAATGACATTGGTGGTATATTTTAAGCATGCAAGTTTGCAATTGCACGCATCTACGTGATACATGCATTCTATGATTCCACATCTTAATAACTTTGTATTAATAACCACTTATGTAAATGCAAATTGCAATGTATATAATAGATGAAAAATCGTATATTAATCAAGACCCCTAGAAAGATTGTTTACATCAAAGCTGTATTTATATTAACGTATTCTAATCGGTGGCTGGTCCCCGCACCAAATTAAACATCATCTGTGCCTGATTCGACCTTCAATTAATTAAATAATGAATTGAAAAGTACCTTAATAAATACCTTTAAGTTTTCTTATTTAAGCCTGTAATTGTATAAGGATATTGCAAAATTCCCAACTATGAAATATTAAAACTTACATTTGAATAATTGGGAAAATATATCTTATATTGAATAGCGTTTGTGAATTTAAATGGAAAAAGATTATTTTTGCGTGTTGCGTAAATGATGATTTAATGTTTGTCAATTGTGAAACTGTTTAACTATTGATTAGTTTTTGAAAGAATTGGAGTTTGAAAGATATTTGGATGAGTAATTGTGATGATGAGAGTTTATTTTGCAAGGGTTTCAAGAACATTGGGAGCATTTGCGGTCTTTTATATGAAATCCTTTAAATTTTCCAAACTTACGACCCCTGAACAAATGAGTCGAAGTTTGGATGAAAAGAATCAAGGAATCTCTCAGAACAAGTCATAAGACTTCAAAGTAATAAATAATAAAATATGATGAGAACCAATAGGCTCTCTTTTTGTTCATTCTCCGCGTGGTTTCTCAACCTGATAAAGATCGTGAGAGACGGAAGAATCTCAAACTAGCCATGATATTTAATAAATGAGTAAAATGTATTAAATGGTATACTACTAAAACTACACACACACAAAAACGAGATCTGAATGAGATCATAATGAAAAGACCATAAGGGAAATAAGGAGAGGAAGTCCCTTATTGAAATGTCGAGCGTAGTCATCTCCTCCAAGTAGCATTGAGGATAAATCCTATCTTCTAATACATAAATAATATTAATAAATGGATAAAATGTAAGGTTAGTAGAATTAAATAACCGTGGAATTGAGGCTAAGAGGACTCTAATTGGGAATCGTATTCTTTGTTGTACAAATTAAATGTATATTAAATGTTGAACATTACACGGTCTCGTATTTTCGTGGAAAACCTCCACGTCTCAAATGTAAAGTTAAATGGTAGACAAATCAGCCCAATATGAAATATGAGAAAATTATATATAAAATAGTCAAAATATAACTAAATATACTTGTACGTGTATTTGACATACACCTATTGGAGAGAGCATATATTGCCTATATATATAGTTGTGACAAATCATAGGAATAAAGGAAAATTATACATATCAGATCCAAGTGATGATAATACTAACTATAACTATTGTTTAAATCATAGGCAAATTAGTAGAAAACAACGATTGACCTATCTGTGTACCTCTAACACAAATAAATTACATATCACTTACACAATTAAATTTAAATTCATTTTTGTTTGTTAATTAATAATCTAAATGTTGATTAATTACCTAATTGCTAATTCCACCGAATTTGAAAATCTCCGCCGTTGACTTAAGATCTTGGATTAATATAATTGTAAATGATTCTATTCAATTTAGCTTCGATTAAATGTACTAATGAAGAGAAAAAGATCTTGTGATTCTTGTGGTTTTAATGGGAAAGAAATGGCATTTCTGCTGGCAGCGACATAAATACAGAAAAGTACTGTAATTGAAAAAAAAGAGATTTGGAAGGTCGTACATGTTTAAAAAAGTCTCTTTTAAATCTCAGTGTGTTTCGTTGAAGTTCCAACGAACTGTTTTTAATTAATTACATAAAATCTACTAATTGACAAATGAGGATGATGTGAACTGGGTTAATTCCTTATAAAATAAAGATAATAAAGAACTTGATGGTTGAAAACCCTTTGTCTTCATTCCACCATATAAAACATACATCTAACAATGGTAAATCTCACACTAACATCTCAACTCACAATTAGTGACATTACTTGGCAAATCATATTCTCATTTAAAGTAAGTTAAAACCAAGATAAAACCATCAAATACTTGCTTATAATGAAACCTCCAAAGTTCTCATTTTTTTCAAGAGCGGATGAGAATTTGGAACAATGAGGAATTTGCGGAGGATGAAAGCGAAGGAACAATTACATTTTCACTCATTTTGAATGAAATTACAATGACGTTTTTTCATACCTGGCAAAATAACAAACTCATACTCCAATTCAGCCCATATTCATATTCGCTAAATCTTACGATCTCATATGTATCAGATCAGCATTTGAGCATTCATTTGGGTTTATGGTGAATTCATGTAGAGAACTTTGAACGTGGCTGCATGTATAGATACATCAAATGATATGAAATAAAATATATATAGGGAATGTATAGGGGATGAGACGGGATGAAAAGAGTCGCCGATTTGTCCTCAATTTAAAAGAACAATTGTTGTGTGTGCACATGACCTTGTTCTTGTACATAAATCCTTATGAGGATTCTTTATGAGAATTCCGTTGGTGTAAATTCCTGTGTGTAAAATGATGATAAAACTCGTATTTTCAACTCACCAGACGACTTTTAATCTCAGCTTCCCCAGGCACCGCAAACACCTGATACAGGTGATACACTTTTACCTCAATTAACGCAGTTTCTAACGTGGCTCCCTACTTTTCCAACTTGGCTAGTGTTCTCTGCTAACTTGTTTATGTTCTGCCAACTCGGATATGTATTTTTTATTTTTCTGTTTTTTTTCACAGCCGCCGAACTTGTTAACGTCTATTTAACCAATTCACGGCTCAACAATGGGAAAATGAAATTGGAAAAAATGTTTTTTTCTTATTACGATTGTACGCGGTTCTTTTTATTCAAACATCCTTTTTAGTAACATAAGACCCATATAGATTTACTACTTTTTTTATTATTATTATCAAAGTAGTAGGTAATATGCACACGACAACCTTAATTATCTTTGTGTACGAGATGACTCATATTTAAATGACAATTTTACAAATTTCAGTCATGACGTGCTTAAATAGTGGAAATGATTATAATATAATAATAGATTAACAACGAATTTTCAGATATGTCCAAATGGTTTAAATTTAACATTTAACTGTAATTAATTATAACTTTAATATCACTCGCACTTGATGTGTACAAAAATACTTCGTCATATTTAAAATTTCACTCATGTCCTTAAAAATATCAACAATGTTAAAAAAGAGTTTATTTAATAAAAAATTAAATTTTTTGAGTATTTTAAATTTTTTATAACAATTGAACGTTTAACGTTCGAAAATGTTAATTATTCCATGTTGAGTATTTAATGCTGCTTTAATTCTAATCATGTTAAGTACCAACAACTAATTAACAGTTTAAAGGTAATTATCAAGTTATAAAAATTTGGATTAAATAACGGGTTTGCACTTTGGATATATATTATACTTATAAATCTCCGACGCATTTTTATCTCGCCTTGAAGACCATTGAAGGATTTAATTTATGTAAGAAACCCCCTTAGGGAAGATTTAGAAAGAAAAATGAGGAATTAAATGGTTACAGTGTGTCATCTCCGCTCAAGTTCTCTCCTTAAAGTTTTCCTTAAAGTTCTCTTTAATCCCCCGCACCACAACAACGAGATGATGAATGGACTCGCTGTGGTTTAAGTAGCTCAATGAGAATCCCTTTAATAAATTAAAACCATTTTTCCCTCTCGAGCCGAATCTCCTCCATTTCAACACATTTAAAATAAAAAGTCTACTCCTTTAATTATACATGAAGTGTGTATAAAAACTGAGCATGTTGTGCATTGCAGAAACAATTCTCACCTCAGAGATGGAATTTACAAAAGAAATAAATTAAAATATTTAAATACTTAATTATGGCTAAATAATTAAATACTTAATTTTAGTAGGTGTAAGAGGCTGAGAAAAGTGTAAGGGCTGGAACAAGGGCAGGAACATCTCTGTAGTATCTATTCCCAGTCATTGGGGAAGCTTTGGGAGCTGATTTAGGTAAATAAGAAGACTCAACTTTGGCCATTGGAATTGCTTGACCTTTCGCCGTCCTTCCGCCTCTCCTTTTATCAATATCTTCCTCTGATGAGGAATTCATCGTGGTTGAGGTCGTGACCCGAGTGTGGGCTCGTGGGAGTGTTGAATATCGATAACGATCTTCTTCCTCTCGCTCTAATTTCGTTTTCGCTTCGGCATATTTCTTCAGGCCCTCTTCTTCAGTTTCGAAATCCTCGGGTTTCCGTGGGGGATTGTAAATGACCGGAGCTGGCTTGTATTTATTCCTATCCTCGTATCTGGTCTCACTCCGACTTCGTTCTTTTTCAGGCCTTCTTGATTTATAATGTTGAGTAGCGGATGTTTTGTATTCTTCATCATGTCCATGGTCGTGCCTGTCCCTATCTTCCTCATGGTGGTGATCGTCATGATGGTGATGGTGATCCCTGGGAGACTCGTATTTCCCACTGTATTCAACTTTACCACTCAAACCCGAGGGTTTTGGACGGGACCGATAATCGGTTTTAGGCCTTGAGGAATAATCTTTCGAGTATGAATCTTTGGAATATGAATCCTTGGAGTAAGGAGAATCCCTAGGAGAATCTCTATCTCCGTCTCGGTCCCGATCTCGTCTGTAGTCTTTTGAATAGGAATCGGTCGTGCTTGAGGGGCCTTGATACGGCGGGAGATAAAGAGACTCCTTTTGAGTTGATTTGTGATAGGAGGATTTGGTAGGTCCTGTATAGCTTCCCTTAATGTAACCAGATTTGTTGTCCTTGTATCGATCATGAGAGGGTTTGTATGGTTTGGTTTCTGGACGACGTTTGTAATCGTCTTCGTGGTCATGATGGTGGTGGTGATGATCATCATCTTTTCCTCGGTATGAATGACCTTTTGACCCGCTGGATAAATAATCTTTTGAATAATCTTTTGAATAATCTTTGGGGTAGTCTTTGGAATAATCTTTAGAATAATCCTTTGAATAATCTTTGCTCAAATAGTCTTTGGTTTTGGAGTAACTTGGCTTGACGCTATTTGGAGATTTGACAGATTGATAAGTTGGGCTTTGCTTGGGCAAATGATGAGATTTTGGTTCGTAGGGGCGGGCGGATTGGGCAATGTAAGTTCCGGGTTTGTAGGAAGAATAAGAAGGGGAATATTGTGCGTGTGTTGAATGGGAGTGATGTGCGTGGGGAGCGTGCGTGTGTGGGCGGTAATAAGAAGATCCTTTTGGCACGGCTACATATTGAGATGCAGCATAGGGGTGCGAACCCGGGGAATAGATGCTACTGAGGTCATAGGGAGAAAACCCAGAGGCGTCTTTGGCTGTATGGTGATAAGAGACGTCTAATGTTGGCGGGGCAAATGAATGTGTATGAACTTCGGCATGGGAATGACCCGGGTAGAGGGACGCTTGAGGATGATGGTAGTTCAAGGCTGTGGGCGAGAAAAGAGCATCGCGAGAGAAATAGTATGAAGAGGGATCTATAAGTTTATGGCGTGACCCGTGATGACCTGTGAGGGATGGATTGTAAATATTTGGTGTTGGTCGACGACGACCACCTGCGGTTTCTTCTTCCCACCCACCTTGCCCCGACTTCTCATAACCGACTTGAGCGGATGGATAAATTGGGCCAGGGCCGTTGTAACTCGCCCCAGGTGCGGCTTGCGACGCTGAGGACGAGAGCCGCCGGTCGCCCGAGTACGGTCCACCGATTTCCCCGAACGACTGGTGTAGAGCGGAACTTCCTCCGGACGGGAAATTTCCGGAATACTGTGAGTTTCCGCTAGCCGATGGAGAATTTTGCTGAGTATGGTAGGCGTGAGCTGAGGAATCGTGAGGATGGCTTGGAGAGCGCTGAGCGGAAGACGAGGCTTCGGATAGACCTCCTGAGGTCGAGCCTGCACTATTGAATAACAAAAACATAAGTTCTTCTCATCTTATTATTATTAATTACATTAATAATTAAAACTTATTTAAATTCATTCAATTCCTTCAACCGAAATAAAATTAAAATCAATTATAATAAAATGCCTCAATATTGAATTTCAATATAACCTGAATGTTAATAATTAAATAAAGAAAATTATTAAATTAAATGTAAAAATTAAATGCAGAACCGTCCATGAGTTTAAAGATATTCCCTGATTTTGATTTAGTGATTATGAACTAGGAAATTGTACATTAATTTTAACTAGGTTTAAAGTTGGTATCATATTATAACCTTGCGAGTTGTATCCATTGTTGTAATTATTATTGTTGAACGAGTTGGATTTGCCGCTTTCCTCCCAGACGCTTGGGATGGTGGTTGATGGCGAGGAAGTTGAAGCAAAGGGATGAGATCCCGGATCTCCTTGGATCGGTCCCGGACCAAGTGAATTACCCGGACTGTTCGGCCTTTTGTTGTTCATCCCTGGAACGGCCGCAATCACATTTGTGTTTGCAGATGCAGCGGTTTTTGATCCCGATTCTGGGTATTTGACGAGCGGATGATTTGCAGGGACATTTCCTATTCATTACCAAATGTTCAGAAGGAGGAAAATAATGAAATCGGTGTTGTGTTAATGTGTGTTAAAAGTGTATTAATTGGTTTAAATATGAAAAACATTGTATTTTGCAAAGAGCATGAGAAGAGTGTGGTTGTTTGTGTGTGGTGTGTCCACGTGCCCTACAATTCGTTCGTTCTCTCTTCACTATTGAGTTGAATGGGAAAAGGATGGGTGGAATGTAAATACCTGACTCTCTCCTTTGTGTCAAACTTCTCTTTTGTGAGATGAGTTGAAAAGCGTGTTGGGTGTCTAAAGATCTCCTTTAATACCCCAACTTGTCATTCTTGTCATTCTGGACTGGCTGTGATATTTACAGCATTAATGAGCCTTGTTGGAGTTTTATACTTTTATTACGATACTTTACTTTACAACTTGGGAACATTTTAATCCCCTTGAATAAAAATCAATGACATAATTAAATTCCTATTATAACACATCCATGATTGATTTTTCTATCATTTCCTTATTGTATATCTTTTTCTATCCTTTTCTATCATTTCCTGGTTTTCTATCATTTTATTCATTTGCTTTATTTTGAATAGTTTTCCAATATTCTTTAATTTTCTTTTACTAAATTTTCCATCATCTTATTTAATAGTAACATAACTCAAGCGTGTGATCTTTTGATTTAAAAAATAATTGGAAATTCGTATATTATCTATTCATTTTTAAAGAAAATAGGAAAAGTAATGAGATTTGAAGCTCGAGGGTTGTTTTTGTAAAGGGGGATAATTTGGTCGTTAATAATGACAGGTGACAGTTGTGGGAATTTGGGACTTAAGTAGGGAAATAGATAGGAGTTATAAGATGAAGCTGTGAGAATATTTTAATTGCTTCTCATCTGTTTCTTCTGTCCAATGCAAATGGAAAGTTGAATGCAAAGTTCAGGCGAGTGAATTTGTATGAAAGTGAGATTGAGTTTGTTTGGGTCGTGGGAAACAACGTGAGTTTGGAACGTGTAAATGTGCATCTTTTGGGTCGTGTAACGGTGGGTGTGTTTTCGGAGGGGAGTTTTGTTTATTCATAATTGAAGAGGATCGATCGGAGGCAGGGGAAGCTGAAGGCAGAAGATCCAAAATAATTTACTGTGTGTACTGTACCTAATCCAACTGATAAGTAAGTACCTCCAAGGAGAAGTCGAGCGATGCTCGCGAGACTCCTCGGTGATCTCACCCCACTAGACTCCGATTCTAAATATTTTCAAACATTATATTAAAGTCATTCTTAAATTTATTTTTTAGATTCCCAGGTAATGCAATACATTATTAAGTTTAAGTTCTTGCTTGGATTTTTAGTGAATCGAGTATAAATTAAAATACAAGTCTTGTAAGCAAAATTAATGTTGAAAATAAATCATTAAAAAAATGATAAATTGCAAGTTAGAGAACTTGTAAAGGTAATTTGATTTTTTTAAATTAGACCTATGAATAATAAAAAGTAATATAATTTGTTTACAAAACTCGATCTTAAACCCATGTTTAATTATGAAAAAAATATCCTGATTTTGTATCTAAAAAATCATATTTTTCTATTTGCATATCTAGATCTTGTAACGAGTTCTGATCAAACAAAATGCACTTACTTGAATCTGATCCTTCATTATATCCAATTGTTCCACTTATGAATATGATAATCTGCAATGATAAAAAAAGTCAAATTATTAATTAAACTTGTCTTTCAATGAGGGCCGTGATCGTGTTGCATCCATTGGCCCAATGCCTTTGAACTCATCTTCATTACTCCTCATGTTTCCATCATGTTAATGCTTTATCATTTTTCTTGTTCTTCCAATTAGTTATCTCATGTTGAGTTTCGTCTTTATGAGACAAATTTGACACATTTTGCATTTGCTTCAACAAAGGGCTGAAAGAGGAAGAGAGAAATGACGGAGCAAAAATAGTTAAATGAAGTTAAGAGGCATAAAATGACATTTGGATTCGACTCATTGGAGAGTTGGTGAAGCGGGATTTTGAGGAATTGATGCCATGAATCAAGAAATATATTCCTTTGACATCTTTGAAGAACACGTATGGCATCCTCATTGACTCATCAAAAAATTCACAACGAGTTCTACAAATGAGATTGAAGTTGTTTAACCTGATTACCGCTCTTTATCTTTTCTTGTAATTCAATTGATCCACAGACTGATATATGTGCAATTGCACTTAAGAACAGCTCCAATTCCTCACATGAATATTCATTAATTTTCCCTCTATTGATTTTAAATTATTGAATAAATTATTCAAAAAAAAAACTAAACTAGTCGAACAACAATCTGTTAATATATCCATTTATGACTAATTTTGCTTTAAAAATTCTCAGATTCCAAATCCAATATTCAAACATGTTCTATTAAAGATATACTAATGACTGAAATTAAAAACAATAGCTTCACACCTCTACACTACTTCTAAAAAGCGAATTTCCTAACTAATATACGGATTCTTTAAAAATGTTTACTTTTAAAATTAGCTAGCAATGGTTCTTATTAATATTTTTTCAAACATTTTATTGTGTAGTAAAGTATTTATAATTAATTTACTTATTTTATAGTTTTTGAAAAAGGAAAAGATGGAAGTATTGTTCAAGTAGAAATATTTTGTCTTACTAAAATCTCAAGTCTACTGAAATGAAGCTGACATTGAGTTCCAGGTTGTGTTGAAAATTTGAAGGAAAATGAAATAAAAGCAAACGGTTCCTTACAAGGCAGAAGATGAAACCCCGACGTTCCATCGTATGAGAATTAGGATCCGGGGGGTGAGTGAAGCGCCAGCGTTGAACAAGGAACGTTGTTGACAGCGTGCAGAGACGATGTCTTCCAACCGGCGGGTTGCTGAGGAATGATGAGTGGAGTGAAAGTGTGGGTTTCCTCTTGCATTGGGGAGGAAGTGGAAGGCCTACTTTACTTCAAGACCTGTTCAGCCACAAACAGGGGTTTAAGAAGCTCAATAGGCCACATCCACACTCATCAGCACATCCACACAGTCCAACACCGCCCGAGTCGCCCAAACACGTCGGCCTCATTTATCCACATGCTTTTTTAGGGTTTGGTCCACTCAGGCCATGATGTAACCACCTTGTGTGAATCACACGCCACAGATCTTAATGGACAATTAAATAGTGAAAAATAAAAGTTGGTGTGGACGGAAAGATTTTATTAATTATTCAATTTACAACTTTGATTTTCCCCTTTGATCTTTACAACTTGAGTGGAATTGTAATGATTTAAATTAAAGAAATATAGTGAAATCCTTCAAGAATGAAATTTACACATGTTTGGCTTGTATGACTTATGGCCAAATATATTTATTTAATTATGATTAATTAATTTAATTTTGTTGAACTATTCATAGGAATTCCCAATCAAATTCAATTAAAATAAAACTTATTCTTTTGAATTTTGAATGCGTAAAATTAGAGTAAATATTTTAAAATAGGTTGTATATTCGGTTGAATGAACTTTGGGAGTTCTTGACCTTAACCATCATAATTGCATTACATTCCATTTTTATGACCAATTTAACTTAAATTTTTTACAAACTTTTACTAAATTAATTGAAATTAAGATTTAATTGAATAATTACGTATTAAATCCGTTCAAGTAGATGAAGTGAAAATGTTTCGTATGATCATCAACCATTTAATTTCATTTACCTCTCTTGTTCATTGTAATGTGTAACAAAAACGTTTAAGTTAATTTTGATTAGACTCATCATACAAGCTCCAATCTACTTATTACAAAGTGTAAATTGTATCAAACGCCCAATCTAATGTAAAGAAATGATGTTAAAGTACAAGACCATGAACTTGCACTTCAATGCGTGAAAAACGCTTTTGTTTTTAATAGTTTAAGAAACCTAAGATCTCGAATCTCTTTAATGTACACGTATTATCTTTACGATCCAATTAACAATTTTAGATACGGATCTGAATTAAAAATCGAAAGTCGAGTCATAAAGGATCACAAAATTACATCGGGAATTTCACTTCAATTCAGTTTTTACAATGGGAATCAATTCGTCGTAATTCTTTGTGTCAGTTTCACTTTTAATGTATAAACAAGTCCCATTGATTTCATATTCTTTTTATATACATTTGAACATTTGATATGAATTCATTTCCTAAATAGACTTTTTACTTAATCGCACCCGTAGGAGATATATTTATTTATATTGTGTAGAATAATACAAAGTGCATCAAGAGCCA
The DNA here is from genome assembly GCA_034687125.1 of Neelides folsomi. Classification (NCBI taxonomy): domain Eukaryota; kingdom Metazoa; phylum Arthropoda; class Collembola; order Neelipleona; family Neelidae; genus Neelides; species Neelides folsomi. The sequence goes on along the minus strand of JAQGBZ010000311.1, from coordinate 52,756 downwards.
AATAAGAATATTAGGAGGCTCATGTTGTTCATTTTTCCTTCGTAATCTCAATGGGTTGAATGAAGCAGAATTGATGGACAGGTCTGAATGACAGTAACGAACAAGACGCTCTTTTTTCAATTGTCAAGTCTGAATCAAAGTGACTAAAGTGAGGGAATAAAAAAAGCCAGTGACCCAAATTCCAACTTGAATGGTCAAAATAAAGAGCCCTTTCAGTTTCAATTTCTCTCTACACACCCAGCGAGTTTTTCAAGAAGTCTCAAGTTCTCAAGTTGTGTCCTTTTAATAAAATTCATTCATTTCCCAACCTAATGGCGATGTTTAAAAGAAGACGGATGAACTTTCCCATTTTCTTCTATTTTGCATTTCACCATCAATGCCATTTGATAAATTTCATCGTTTCGTCAACTCCCGGTCATTAAAGGGATTAAGCATTCAACATTAACCATCAAAAAGCATTAAACTTCAAGCATTGAATTTCATTGAAGTAGCCTTCCTTTTTAAATCTAAATGTAAGGTTTATTGTTAACACCGTTGAATTTGATAAAATAAATTAATCTTTTTCATATTTTAACGAATATTTTTAAAAGTTATTTCGTGTCCCTCCTATTCAAAATCTGAAATAGAAATTAATTCTAAAGGAATTTAATACATATTCTGTTTCATATATGAAAACGAGTGTAAAGTTAAAAAATTGGGCCATATCAATTTGAAATGAAAGTCGGTTACATGTGTAGTTTTGAGCGAAAAAATGAGTAAAAATTGAACAAAAAGCGTGTGGGGTCGTCTTTTGAGATTTCCTCTTGTCTTCATTTCCCATATATTTTCTGCTGGGCGTGTGTGTTTGCGTAGGAGATCGGTGGAGCCTCCTTATGCATAAATACTACTATCAGACTGACATTGGAGATTTAATTTCATTTCGTACACCTGAGCAACATTTTACCATTTTTTGCCCTCAAAACTTTTCCTTTGGAAAATGCATCCTGCCCTTTACCCTCGTTACACTTCATTCTTTATTCACCATTCAATGGTTCAGTTTTGCATAAGGACATTTGCATTTATAATTCAAGGTTAACTCTTTTTGACATGTGTCATGATAACATCAACAGTCTTTACGTCAAAACTTAACTTTAACTTTTATTTTAAAATAGCAGATTTATATAAAAAATATTCAGGATTCTCTGTTGTACCAATGATATATTGATATGAATAAAATATGGTATATGTAACTTAGACTTAAAATTCTAAAATACATAGAAATTGAACTCCTACATTCATTTTTTCATTCTTGTTAATTCCTTAACAAATACTTTGAAAAAATTTTCAAATGGGGGTTTCAGGTAAAACAAGGAAATTCTCACTTGATCAGAAGCGTGTAGTTTTATCTGCATAAAATAATATATGGAGTGATTCATATTCAGAAGGAGTTTGAGGGCAAAGTTGGGAAAATGATTGGAGAACGTGAGAAGGTGAAGGGGCCGTGTGTGGTGAAGTCCTGCAATTTACTTTCATTCGATTATCGAATTTGGTCAAGTGGCGACGAGGAAACTTCCTCAGATCCCCGTCATTATTTCCACGACTCACTGAGAACATTCTGTATCAAATGACAATCAAAAAAGAAGAAATCCCTTTCAAATCGCGTACTTTCAATTTCAATTCAATTTTCATTTCAACTCACCTTTGCCCATTAGCTCCAAGGATTAAGAAAATAATTGGGAAAAGTTTTAATAAAAAATCTCTCCTTTGTAACTCAACTCACATAAACTCCACATTCCTTGTCATTTAAAAAAACCTTCTTAAATACTGTCACATTTCTCCTATTGATATATCTTACCTTATATCTCTTCCTTTAAAATGACCTTATAACCAACATCCTGCTTATAACTCTAATAACTGTTATAACAAACAATGGTTTAACAGTAAGGCGTTATACTTTAAGGGAACTCATGGGAATTAATGTGTTCAAAACTAGTTTAAACTCGATCACAATATTTATATGCTCTATATTAACTACTCGCTTTTGGTCATAGGGAATTTATATTGAGTCTAAAATTGAAGTTGATCATTTATATGTGGAATCAAAGTAGTAAAAGGTTAATTGGTCTCAAGTGGCTCATGGAGCCACTTGAATTGGAGTCGACCAGGGGAGTCGAAATTCCCATTCGCTCCACGTAAAACCACGTAAATGGAGGACGTTGAAGAAATGCGAGACCGTTTGGGGAAGTTGTCTATTGGACATCTCATTACTCGCGGCTTACCGTTTTATCTCACACGGCTTCTCCGACTCCCATCCACATTGATTTATTTTATGAGAGATGCTCGGAAGTGAGCGGCCTATTTGTCTTCTCGCCAGCTTCTTCCTTCAGGCCTCCCAAATGATCAGACAACTCCCACTTTTTACTCAAACAGACAAAGAACAGGAGCTGAATTCAACCACGTTATAATTCATAGATCCAATCACTCTTAAACATTTTCATATTGAATTTTCAAACTGCTATGCCACATGTATAGTTTATATAAAGCTCAATATAGGAAGATAAAGTGTGGAATTATAAAGGAAGATATAATACATACTACATACTAATACTTCTACATTTTAATATGTATAAAACTATACATTTATGTATCCAGTAATAGGAGTAATAGACATTCTAATAAGTATGGAATATTGTAGATTAGTTTAAACATAAAGTTTAAATTCTACATGAGACTGATAGTAAGCTTTAAGTTTTTATAAAATATTAGTTTACCTATAAGACCTCTTATTATATACATAGAAAAATATGAGATGGTATACTGTACCATATTATAAATGGAAATATGTATGGTATGTATCTGTAGATGTAAATTATGCTCATCAGTTGAGCTCATCTTGAATGTGAAGTTATAAATGTTAAAGAAGGATTTTGTTAAATATTATTTCCACAATATGAGCTTTAACTTGGTCTTAACTTTATGAGCTTTATGGGTTTCATGACAGGTGACATGTGATCTTTGGTCGTAAATAAAAGGATGAAACTTTACAACGACTGACAGCTCATAATTTAATTCCAAACTTGTTAATTTAAACTTTAACATTCCCCCTTTCCCCTCTCTTGTCAATCATTATTAGAAATTTAGAAGTACAAAAGTTCATCTTGGCAATTTAAATTAGAATGCGCTAAATATTTTTATATTTTTAAAACTATCTGTACTCAATTAAAACTTGCTGTATTCAAAATTTATCTAATTTATAATGGCATTTAATTAATTTAAGAATTATTTTTTAATATGATAATTGGCTATTTATGTAAAGGAATGTCCTAAATGAATTCTAACCCTAATTTGTCCTTAAATTTTAACCCTTCCCTATTGACATTAGTACATGTCTAATAAACTTGCTATTTTCTAATCATGTTTATTTTGCCAATAAATGTTTTGCCAATTCTCAATTTCTTATTTACATAAATTCCAAGTAATTGAATTACTGAATTTAACTAACGACTTTCTCATAAATAACATCATCAAGCCATGCATATTCGAACAACAATCGTTATTTATCTTTTACTCACATTTCACAATTCTTGGTATCGTTTTCTCCATGTTTACAATTCCCTGAAAGTAATTCTTAACTTCCCTCAGTAAACATTCATTATTCGAGTCTTGAGCTTCATTGTTATGCTTAACGGGCAGTAAGGAAATTAGGGAAACAAGACAAAATTCCATGTGATCCATTCATAAATATTCCATTGGTGAATAAGTCAAAGTTCATGTGAAAGGATGTTAAGAGGTTTGTAAGAAGCTCAAAGTCCCAGGGAGACATCCTGTTAAGGATATGGGATTGGGGAGAAGTTGAGAAGCTCAAAGGACCCTCTCTTTTCAATTGGAGGTGAGGGAAAGCTCCGGCTTACACTCAACGACAGCATGGAAAATTGGAATGAAAGGGGAAAAGACTTTTGTAATAATAACCATACAAGTTCCATTCAACTACATATATGACCATTTCATATAACATTCACATATCTATTTATCTTATACATCTAATAAAGGTATACATTTTAGATACAGAACTTACGCAAGACTATTTTGGGAGATTCGATATAAAAATGCACCGGAGAATAAATTGAGAATATGCATAGGGTTGTGATAATATGATTCATGTGAATTGGTATGATGATATGAATTTGGTATGCTTAGACGTGTGGAGGGTCTTTTTATAATAAGTTAGTATGGGAGAATTGCGTGTGTAAGGACCAGATGTTTGGATCTGTTGATGGTCTTTATGAAGGGGGCGAGTGGCGTGTCATCCTCATTTCTCATTCACCCTCCGTTTTATTCATAAGTCAGGAGTCTCCCTTAAGCCCTTCCTCTTTCCCCCTCTCTTCATTAGCAACTGAAGGAAACAAAGGCCAATCTCATGAAATCTCATCCGATTTATAAAAGAAAATCACAATATAGGAAACCACACAGGGTCCTAAAACTTTACGATTTTATTACACTTCTATTCAAAATTTGTATTATGCATTTTATGCGATTTTAAAACAATTATAATTTCTAGTTTTTCTTGTTTCATGTCTTTTTTTTATTAACCACCAAAATCCATTTACAATTATTTACTATCATAATTTTAATGATTATTCATGATTATTTAATATAATAGAATTTAATTTTTAGCGTTTTTACAGATAATTTGTAGAATAATTTAAAATAAATTAAATTCAAGTAATTTAAAAGCATTGTAGAAATACTCTTGATAGTAATATATATATTTTTTTATAAGATTGTGTATTTTGGGGATAAACCATTTCGGTATCAACTTGAGCATCAAATCAATAATTCAAATATTTATTCACAATTATCCTCTGTTGACTTTGGATTTTGTATAAAAGCCAAAGCTCCTTCCCCCTCTTTGTTTCTTGTGTCTTGTCCTCCGGATCAAGTATCTGAATTCTCCGGTGAACTTGTCGCGTGAGTGAGATGATAAAAGAATCCCCTCTCTATTAACTCCTAACCTGCGGGATGTTGGGGGTCCACACGCTCCATATACTCCATGTACTCACCCTCATTATTCCGCCCCGACCCGAACCACTTCAGCCTCCCCCTATTAAACCTATTAAAATATTAAATAACAAAAGGATCCCGCGCGCCTTTGCTCAAAACCTCATTTTCAAACAAACCACGTCTTTGTCAACTCCATCTCTTCTTACCTTTAAAACATAACATACCTGCAGAAAGTTTTAAAATTCCTTTTACAGCACGTTTAATGAATACGAATAAATAACAATGAATAATAATAGGTAGTTAGCATTTTATTATTTAAAAAATATTTATTTTAGATGTAAATTAATTCAGCATAAAATGTTCACAGAAAGTGAGTGCTCGTATACTTTAGTATTATTTGGATTTTTTTATATTTTAAGTAGTTTGTGCGTGTATGGATTTTGCGGGTGGAATGAATTTCCATTGTCGTCGTAAGTGGGAGAAGGGGTCGGTGAAAGAAGGGCCAATCGATTCGTTCTACACTTTTGTCCCTTTCCCATCACGCACTTTCTCCCCCACCACTCATTTACTCCTCAGAGGAAGAAGAAGGAAATGACCTAACGACCAATCCCTATTAAAACTATACACACTCCCTAATACACTTCCTATACTTCGCTTGAGCTATGGCCCATTAAGGCCCAATAATCCTCCACTTCTTATTTAATGACATTACAACCTCCAATTCGCCTTTACCAATTCCCAATGAATTTCATTGGTTCCGCACATTCCAAAAATACACATTTTTTCTATTTCCTTCTTACATACAAGCCCCTGTACATTCTACCACTTGATTTAATTGCTATTTATTTGTATAAACAAAATATACTGTGAAATATGTGCTGTATGTATTTGATACATGGCGTGCATTCTGTAAATACGAATATTGTACATTCATCAAAGTATGTATTGTATGTGTTGTCGGAGCAAAGGTGATTGAACTTGAATGTAAGGACCGGACTCACAATTGATTTAGCTGTGAGGGAAAGATGAAACGCGTCCTTTCATCTTCCTCTCTCTTTTCACTCCGTCTCCCCTGATCAGATACAGTCAATGAAGAGGGAGAAACAACCTGAGTTCCATTCATCACCATCTTTTAACTCTCATGAATTAAACAAACAAAACCCCACACGACTCACGATGGTTAAATAATTGAACAAAATGGAATTTTAAATTAGTTTTTTTCTTTATATAAAATTTATAATACTACCAAATTATACATACAATAATACATATAACAAACTATCACCATCTACTTAACATTAGTATGTAATACATAGGTGCTGAAAGCTACAAAACTATTACAAAGTTTCGAATTTTTATTTAAAATAGAATTGAAGAATCTGTCGTATAGTTTTTATATTCATTAATCTGGAGTTTTCTAAACATTAAAGTGGTAAAAGGGCGAAGAAAATTTTACCTGTACAAAAAGTTAGGTGGGAGATTTTTTGTGAGATTTTGGTGTTTCTCCTCTTGGAATCGATCGAAGTGGTTGAAGTTTGAGGAAACGGAAATGTAGGTCGCATGTGAATTCCATTTTGAGTGGAGGGAAGTGAAGGGAAGGGAAAACGACTTTACAATTTATTCCATCCTTCGTCTTCAACATGGAGAAAAGTGGGAGCTATCTAAATATACTTTTAAACTTATCCTTTTAAACAATATTCAAGGATTCAATTTATATTAACTTAAGCTTTCACCATTATAACTCTCCGAAATCCTACTTTATTTCATAGGCATAAAAAACTTCAAGATTGTCTTAATATTCATGGTTAGCCTTTTATGTCCTTTACATGTTCGCAAAAACTTTGAATTGGTGGAAAGGCGGCCATCCAATTTACCTGACATAAATATATGTAGATATTATAATGTAATGTTTATAGATAATCCATATAACGTATAAAAATCTATTAGATGTTCTTTCCTAATTGTATACAGAAATTATATTGTTAGTAATATAATGTAACACTAAGCTTGTATTTTTTCTTTTCTACCTAAATAGGTATAGATGAAGGGACATAAATCTATATAAAAACCTTTGTTATAAGTTATAATATAATTATATTATCTAATATTGAAGGTCGCATCGGATTGAAACAAGAGGAAAGTTGAGGAAAGCTGGCATGACTCACGAATGAGAATTTCCATGTTAGAAGAATACGATACCCTTTGGCTCACTTCACTACTTAACTAAATGTCATATATTTTGTTATATGGTTGCGTGTCTTTACTCAAGTTCACCACTAACCATATATGTTACCAAATACATATTGCTTATATCTATACAATTTCTCCAGTGTTGTTGCAACTTTGGGCTGCATGTAGACAAAGTTTACAAGGTTAGTCTTTTCATCCTTCCCTATTCGGTTATATACTTATTTTACTTATGTAGGTATACGATGTACAAAAGGGCGTAGTATTTACCCTAAAGAGAAAAGTTAGATATATTACATATAAAGTCCCATAGGTAATGAAAGTGGAAACAAAAGGGCGAAGTTAATTATGAACCTCACGTTTTCTTTCCCTTAACTCTCCAAGAGCCCACGAAAGAAAAGAGCTATGACGGAGATGAGATATGAAAGTCCGGGTGAGAAAGGAAGAATTGAGGGAAAGGTGTGGTAGGGGAAAGGAATGTGGGAAAGGTGGCACATGGTCCCTTGGTGAGATGGATGTTCTCTGAACTCTCCGGGACATTAATGGATCCATGATGTTCCTATACCGGGTAGAATGTTGATTCAGGAACAGAGGGACACAAAGAGCCCCTTGTAAAAATGAGCCATTTGGCAAATTGACCATGATGTTGTAAAGGGACTCCCCCTCCTCTATAAACCCCTACTATGGCTTTATCTCCTCGCATATCTTAAACATATAAAATATACGCTCTACTTATATATATGTAAAATAGTTACAAATATATATATATACCACCGACGACGACGATGTTATACCACATATGAAGGATACATATTACTGTATATCAGTATATTATAGGTATGTATTATATACGACGTCTGAATATCTAACAGAATGGTATATGGTGATAATAAGTGAAGGTGATATACTGGTAAGCGTGGTAAGTGTATGATATTCTAGGGAGTGAGTCCATGGGTTGGACGATGCATGAATGCGATACGGAACTCGTCATGTTTCCCGTGGGACAAACCGCGAGGGATTCCCGGCATGACTTATTCATTCCTCCTCCACTCAACCACCACGACCACTTCACCTTCCCCCTTCCAACAAGGAAGGAAGAAATCCAAAGTACAAATGAGGACTTGCTTAACCCTCGCCCTCATTCATAATTACAATCCTCCCTTCATACAAACCCAACTTGTACTTCAAACCCAACTTGTAAAGCATTATTCAAAGAATCCAATAACTTGAGCTTTCTATTCAAATTGGTTGATGAGATGAAGAGTTCACTTCATGCTTTGCTTCTTAACGATTCTCAAACTTGGAATTTAAAAATTCCAACTTACTTTTAGAATTTTTGTATTCAGAAAATGTTTATTTTATTTTTAAAATGAAGAAAATGGATGTTGGGCATTTGTAAGATGTAATTCCCCTATCGGTTTTATGGTCCATTTAATGTTTTATGGAGACGTCGGATTGGCTAATGCGCCTCAAGACATATCTTTTCTCTTTAATTCTCCGGTATTAAATGTAAAGCCTTTGGAACAAAAAAACATTATTTGAGATTATGTTTAATACATTTCATCTTTACGATCCTTTTTTAATCACCATTTTGATCCTTTACACAAGTAACGAAGTTGAAGAAACGGAGGCGAAGAAACCAAGTGGCAAAAACTAAGTAAGCAATTTGAACCTGTCTTGAAAATTCTTGTAATTTAACTTTGTGCTGTAATGAAAGTGAAGTTCGTAAGAGGATTTTAATTATGATTTCTTTCCCTACTTTTCCTCGCAATTGGGAAAGTTATTCCATACTTTAAATGCTTAATGTTCAAATGTAGGGTTAAATAAGCCAAAAGTTGTGAGGATATTGCGTGCTACAAAGGCTTGAATATTATTAATAATGGTAATTAAAATGAAATGTTACATTATATATTAGATATTTTGTACAAACATTATTTAATCACTTTACCAAACACGATCAAATTACATAAATTGGAAATGTTCACATTACATGTTATATTTATGTATGGTAAATATAGAACATTACATGTGAATTATTTATAACTACAGGTAGTTATATAAAACACTTTAAAATCATATTAAATTGTATTAAATGTATGTTATTTAAAGAAGCGATAAAGTCTATAGTTAAAAGAAAAACTTTCTGGAGGTTCAAACAAACGCTAATAATTTGTGTCAATAAAAACTCTGGTTTTCCGGGAATGATTAATTTTAACAAGGGAGAGATTGGGAAGAGGAATATTTATTCAACTTTCATTTCCACCGGAGGGCTAATTGAAGCGTGAATGAAAATTGTAGATTTACGGAACGATTGGCTTCCCAGCGTCAATAGAGAAGAGTTGAGAGAATAATGAGGGAAATGCATTTGAAACATCCATAATATATATATAAAATACACATTGAGAAAGACAGCGACATAAAAAGGATTTCCCCTTCTTTTTCTGCACAAAGTTCTCTCACGGGTTCCCTTTTATTATTATGTGTGCATTTCTCCTCTTCTTCCCCTTCGAGAACCTGGGAGAATATTACACAGAGAAGGATGTTCGATTTCCCTCACATCTCTCTCTCTCTCTCTCTCTCTCTCTCTGTCTCTCTCTCTCTCTCTCTCTCTCTCTCTCTATTTTTCCTTACCTTTGTTTGTTCTCCTCTAGTAGAGTTTGGACATTGGGGAAGTAGAAAGTGAATGAAGTGGGGGGAAACATGAAGGCAATTAAGAGAGTCCGAAACTCCTTTCATCACTCAAACCACTCCTGTGGATAAACAAGGACTCTTCCCATTCTTCTCTATTACATCTTTCTATTATTTCAACCAGGATCAATTAAATTACAAAGTTCATATCACTTTTAATTCAGTTTGATAAATAAAGGATGGGATGAGTTTTCCTTTCAATTCAATTTACAATTGTTTTTGACGCTTGGACTTCAGAAACTTCAAACTAGCCCTAACAAATAATAGGTAAATACGGATAACTCAGACAGGTGAGTTATAATTTAGAAATACACGCACTTTAGAGAAATATTGAAAAGCATTTTATGGAAAATATTGCACGAAGTCCAAGTTGATGATAAATATTAAATCAAATGGCAATTAGTTTGAAGGGAAATCCATCATCCTATTGAGTAAAGTTAAGAGTTTTATAGAAAACTTGGTTTGATTAATTGGTTAATGGGTTCAAATTGGCAGCTGTCTGTTTTCCCCATCTTTTCCATACATCTCCAATTTCTTCAATGTCACCCGACGAGTGTAAAAATAACCTGATAAAATACAATAGGAGATAGACCCATCAGCTAATAATAGTTAAACATGAAGTAAGTATTAATACTAGTAATATAAATTATAAAGATAATAATGAATAGTTTTTAATATAAAAAGCATAGTTTAAATGTGTATTTGATCCGAAGTGTAAGTTTTGAAGTTTGAAAAAGGCATGTGAAATTATTAATGACCGCCGCCTCGCCCTTTCCCTCGTTATTATGACAAAAGTAATGGATTATTGATTGACCCTTTGATAAACTCCCCTCCCCTCCTTATCCGCATTGAGATGACGTCTGTAGCACTTTGGCCCATTCCAACTCCACTTTTATACTCCGACTCCTCTCTGCCTTAATTGAAAACACAAATAGAATACCAAAATCAGCTCAAACTCACACACAATTTCTGATTTAATTTCAAAATGTGATCAAAAGTTCAAGATTTGAAGAAAAATCTAGTCAACGAATAGATATTTGGGAAACAACAATCAAACTGTTAATATAATTGTTTCAATTAAATTAATATAATAAATTATTTAATAGTAGAACGGATTTTTGGATTTAATGAATGAGAATTCGGAGAGTTGTTGGGGTTGAATGGAAGTTGCCTGGAAGTTGCATGGGAAGTTGCATGGGAATTGTTATTTAGGAGTTGGATTGAAGTTGAATTGGGGGAAGGGTTGAGTTCATTAATGAAGGCGAAAAGTGTATTGGATTAACCATTTTTTCCTCTTGGTTAGTTTTGTAAGTCTGAGAGATTGGAGAGGGTTTATTCGTCCATTTCACGGTTGAAAGTGAGAGAAATAACGAGGGTCGTTCAAAGGAATCAACGGAGGAGGGACGAAGTTGGGGAACGTTTTCACACACCCGCCCTTACAACTCCCTTCGTCACTCATTAACCTCTCTCAAAACTTTGATCACAACCATCAACCAGAACTCTTTTAATCAACCTCATCAATTTTTATAATCATTAAAATAATTTTTGAAGAAGATTCAACTTTTTCTAGAAAGGAATTTCTTCGCGCAAGGACTCCGATTCAAATATTCAAATATCATTTAATAAAAAGATTTAACTGAATATAATAAAAAGTTTTCTTCTGTCCTGAAGAGTCACTTCAATATTTACAATAATAAATTCTTAATTAACTACACTTTTAATTTAAACCTCATATTATCATTGTTAATTATTAAAATATAAAAATTCTTCTTCTTCCATTCAAAGAACACTTATGTAATTAATTTATACCTAATTAATTAATATTTTTAAGATATTTGATTTGAGTCCAAGTGTTGAGTTTTGAAAATATTCATCATTTCACTTATGCAATGAATCGTATCTAGGTTGTAATTCATTAAATATTTAAGATGCGTGAAGAGAAAAGTTTACTTTCCTCAGACTACTTTTAAGTGCTTAAAGTGCCCTTAAATATTTATGAAATAAAGCTAAATATAAAGAAAAAGTTTCTATTAATCCTCTAGCTTTGCATGTACATAAATAAAAATAAAAAGGATGCTAAACAAAGATTGAATTCAAAAATACTTTATGCATCAATGTTTAACGACTTTGTTAGTTCAAGAATTTCAATGCATACTTATTTATGCAGCGCAAAATTTTCATTCATTTTCACCTCTTTGATGGCTGTGACCTTCATGAGAGTTGAACTGGAAGAAAAAGGAATTCTGAGGTCAATTTGGCCTTTTTCATTTAAAGCGTTCCTTTTAAACTTTCCCAAGTGGGCCTTTCAATTGAGGAGCATCGGTGTAAATAATAATTTCTATGAGAATAAATAGCCGTGGATTGTTGGGATCTGAGACCCATATTATTCCCCTTGCTGCCCATCGACCAGGAATGGGTGGGGCGGAGACGGGCGACTCCGTTGGTCGGGGAATGAGGTCAGGGCGGAGAGGGGCCGGGATTGGATGGGTGGGAGGGAGAGGGAGGGGCCGGTTTCGGGGTTCCTCCGCCTCCGCCCGCAACTCCCGGGTTCCCTCCTCCTCCTCCCCGACATTCGGGCGAAGTTCTCCTCGACCTCCGCCGCTTCCTTCTGCTCCCCCGCCAACTCACCTGTGATCATATCCCCCAAATCATTGTATATAGCTATATATGGTTAGTATAGAGTGCTAGTCCTCGTACCTTTCACCTGTGATCTTCACCTTCTTCAACCCCGCCACAAAAAACCGCCAGCAAAATTTCGCGGTTCGGGATTCAGAATTTGGGGGGATTGAGGGACTATTGGAACGCCCGGGTCACGCCCGCCATTCAAACATCAAGTAAACCATTTTTATTCAATTCTTCACTTTGACGCTTATCCCAATTAATTAATTAGTACACAATATTTAAAAAAATATTCATACATAATACAACAAATCACAAAGCGGTCATAGACTTATTATAAATAGAATTAAATTAGAATTTATATTCCCCATACGAACTTCTTCAACTGTGATATTAAAGAATAATTAAATAATTAAACCTTTATTTTAAATTTTGAGCGAAATGTTATAAAATTTAAAAATTCGTCTCAAATGATTGGAAATCGAAGGGAGAAAATTCGAAGGAAATGAGGAAATCCTTATATGAAATTTTCATTCGTGGAATTTGAAATGTTAACGAAGTAAATGTTCCCGAATAAGAAGGAAGGAAGAGAAATGATATGAAATGGAAGGAGGCTTAACATAGGGAGAATAAGGAGGAATCAGATAGGAGAAATTGCTGGAGAAATTGAGAGAAATTGGTGTATAAATGCAGATGGGAGAAATTGATGTAGATTGGCCAAGTTTTGCTCGGAGGTTCAATTTGGAAGTTTCATCTTTTCCATGTCGGAATTGGGGTCTTTGAAGCGTGATTTGAATAAAGGAGTCTTGGGAGGTTGTGGAGAGCTTGACACGTGTAAAAGGGATGTTCCTTTTGTTATCTCTTCCCAATCCTCTCAATTGGTGGTCATCCCCACAGTGAAAAGAACCCCTTGATCTCCTCACTTATGCTTCATTTGCCAACAATCCCCCTCTCCTTTCTCCTCAACAAATCCAATCTCGGCCACACAACAACCAAATCCTTCTCGAACCACCCCCAATTTCACGCTTTATTTTCCATTTTCTCACACTTGTACCACTTTCCTCTTGCTTTTTCCAATTTCCTATCAAACTTTAAAGTTTTTAATTCAATTCCTCAGTTTTTCGCAAATTTTCAATGATTTTTATATTTATTTTCTTATTTTATCTATCAAATTTTAAGATTTTCCTGTTAAAGAATTTTCTGTTTTATTGGTTATTAGCTTTTATGTATTTTGTTTTGGTTAGGTTAAGTTATTTTGTAAAAGCCGTTATTTTTAAACGCGTGAGAGCAATTTGAATAAAATTGGCCCGAGGGTGAAATTAAAGAACAATCTCAGGACCTTATAAGTTTAAATCGTGAAGGGAAATGAGATTTATTTCCCATTTGAAATTAAAGAGATTTTGATAGGGGAATTTTTAAATAAAATCATCAGCCTCCCTTCCTACAGCCATTTCCAGAGACGTAATTTTGCATTTGGGCATTTTTCGAGAAGGGTCTCGCTGGTGGAAAATCCATTTTGTGTGCTTTGGCGTAACTTTTGGAGTTTTCACTTTCACGTGTTCCCCGCTGACTCTGTGGGGCCTTTGAGACTCCTCGGGACCAAATTTCAATTCGGGGCTTCAAGGGGGGCTCTTCGCTCCCCGAGTTATGAACTCCCCTTTTAATATCAAAACTTTGTTGATTTAAATCCTAACTTTCCCCTCTTTATTTCCATTTCTCACTTTTATCTCCATTACTTTGTCTATTTACATCCGCCACCACAACAGCCTAAATACAATTCCTTTCATCTCCACTTTACGCACACTTTGAAAGTGGTGCGAAATAACAATTTTACAATATTTGTTTAACAACCTCTTTAATGCAATTTTATACTAACAACATAACCATATTTAACAACTGTAAGCATTTAATGTATTTAATGTAAACAGCATTATAATTTTATATATTTAACATATAACGGATTTTGCACTTTATCGCACTTTATTGCTCTTTATAACAATTTCATTCATCTTCATTTTGTATGACAAATTTGAATGTCAATGTGTTTTTCTATTCTTGACTTTCATCTCTTACCTACCCCAAAGCCATATATTATTATTATTTATAATAAAAAAGGAAAATTGTTGCTAAAATATGTTAGAACTTAAAAATCAAATGTGGAGAGAATTTGTTTTGGAACTTCTGTTTGGGAAAAGGTTTTAGAAAGCTGTAGAGTAAATGATGATTTATGGTTGGAGAAAGAAATGAGATTTATGTGGTTTAAAGTCTGAAAATTCATAGGAGAAAGATGTTAGGAAGAGACTCTGTTCAATTTCAAACCCAGGAAATTGAAATAGATGAACTGGGGAGAGCGGATGAATATTCAATTCAATCATCTGGATGTAATGAGGAGAATTCCTTTTTGATTTATCTACCAGTGTGGCAAATGAGGGTGAATTGAATAATTAAAACACTTCCGACCTTCCCCTTTCCAATTCCCTTCCGAATTTTCAGCCCTCGACCTTTAATTTTCTAATGAACAAATCATAGGCACCAAACAATTAAACTACAATAATTGCACATCTAAAACCCATCTAATCTAATGTTCAATTAAAAAATTTGAATTATAAAAATACAATAAATTAATTTAATTGACTTGATTCTAAATTAAATTATTATTATTAAATTTAGTTTTGTATAATTTAAAAAATTGAGAGAAAAGGTTAAATTACTTCAAAATGCATTTAAGAGTAAAAATTGGGTAAAAATAAAAGGAAAAAGTTTGTGAAGTTTTTAGTGCAAAGACGAGATTTTGGCCCCTTGGGAGTCAAAGGGGAGACGCACGTTGTGTGCCGTGAAAGACTCATGCATTTTAATTAGGCTGATCCCTTTCCTTCCTGAGAATAAATGAAGGATTCGCCGTCAACTCCGTTACATCCACAAACAGAATGTCAATTCCTATCTGGCGAAATGGATCGAGTGCGGAAGCGTGGAATCCTCAGAGGCTTCTCCCCTCCCTCCAATTCCTTTCCCACATCTCTAATCTAATCTTCATCTCTCATCATAGGGAAAATGAGAATTATCTCCCTCTCGTTCCCGCTAATCCTCACACCACCATTCTCCCCCATTATCATTCACAACCAACACCAGACAAAAATCCAGTCCTTACCTCAAATATTATCTTTTCATCTTTCACTTCTTCCACGCTTTCTTCAGCTCAGCTTCTTCGCTCTTTTCTATTACAAATAACAACTTCTTACTTCTTATAACATATGAAACTCCTACCAAATCATCTTCCAAATCCTTTAAATCTTAAAAGCAATTTCCTTTAACATCTTTCCACCAAGATCTTGCAAGATTTAGAAATTAATCAAAAATGGCGGAATTTTAATAATTAAGAACCAGAACTTAAATAATCTATTTAAAATAAATAATCGACAAAATAATCATTGAATGATTTTTTTAAAATTGCATTTTATACCGTTTATCTAAAAATGGCTAAAATGCATAATTTTATGTCTTTACCAAATAAAGACAAGATGGTTAAAGAATGTATTTATATTTGATTAAATGATGGTTTGAAAAGAGTGAAAGTGTTTAAATGGGATTTTGTAAGAAAGCGCTATTGTGATTGAAATGAGTATGAAGTTGGAATTTGGCTGTTGGAGGAAGTGGAAAGGAAAGGGGACGCGAGGTCGTTCCCACTGGGAGTTCCCCAAAAGAAGAATGGATGAGTTGATTCTCTGTGTCGGCGGACGGAGGTATGAAACTTTTCCAAGGAGGGTGAGGAATAATTTATGCTTCCCCGCCCGCCTCCAGCCACCAAACCCGGGAACGGCGAACTCCGTCAAGTCCCAGGGGAAAGGTAGCCGAAAGTGGAATTGGCAGTTTAGGAAAAGAAAAGAAGGAAAGTCGGGGAGTATTTCGGAGGATAATACAGTCAAGGGAGATCCAAAATCCCACTCAATTCAAATGTCCTTCCATCAACTTCAGAACTGCATTTGCAGTTAGTTGAGAAAAACTCTAGAAATAATAAAACAATGAAGAAAATGCCCTTCCTAAAGTTTTTTTACTAATATTAGTTACTTTAAGTCTTGAAGGTTTAATGCTAACGAGAAAATTCTTATAAGAGAAATGAGAAAAATATAAAAGAAATATAAAGAAGTTAATTTAAAAGATCTTTATATTGATACTTGTAATTTGAAAAGCTCAAATGGCAAAGTTTCCCTTTCTATTTAACTTCATTTTCCTCTTTCCACGTCCAGCTGAGCCTTCTTTTTTATCTTTGAGACGTGAGATAGAAAGAGGGAAACGTGGAAGAACTTAATTCACTTTATTCTTCACGATTCCACGTTTTCCAATTCCCCAACAGAATCAAAGGTATTTCATCAATCAGGTCGCAAGTTCCATCGATCCAGATCTCTAAATAAGGAAATTTTCCAATTCCTTCCACTTCATTCCTCATCTCAATGCGGAAATCTCATTTCTGTTCCCGGATTAAACCAAACACTTCAATTCTCCATTTATGTCGACGCTCAGGAAATTATTCATTCCTTATGCATTAATAAAAAATATTAATCATTAATCTAATCATGATCAAATGATACTATTTCCTATTAGCCTACTTTAACCGCCAAATGTTCAGTAAATCCAAGTAAATCAATCATATTTTAAAAATTAATAAAAATCGAAAAAATGTCAAAATCAATCAAAATGTCACGATTTTGGATAAGTTAAAGTTTCCCAAACTGACAAATTGGAAAAGGAAAAGAAATCGAACTTTGTTGTAACTTATTGTTAAATTACTCATCTTATAGATTATAGATAACTGAAAATATACACTTTGGATATTGGATAGTCGAGATGTGTATTTTGAAGGGGACGTGAGGTTGATTTGAGCTGGAGCTTAGGCCTTTAATAATTTAATATCCTTCCTTGATGAAAGAAACCTTGGATGGGATCAAGAGGGCTTCTGTCCCTAATCAAATCTTCCTCCCCACCCGTCACATCCCCTTCAACCACTTTCCTCATTTGCCCCTCCACACTCTGAAGAAAGATCGGGGAGGAAATCTGCCAAAACTATTTCTCTCCTTTATAATCTATTCGAGAGGAGGAAAAGAAATAAAAAAGGCTTCAAATCCGCAATAATCGTTTCCCCCTTCTCATATCGCCAAATCCCATCTTTTCTCCGCTCGATACTTTATACCTTTTTATAAATCCCGTTTATTATTCATGAATCACATGGTCTATACTCTTACATTACAATGAGGAAACTATTTAAAATTTGAATTTATTTTATTAAAATTAAAACTTATAACTAAACCACTCGACAATTTATAAAAAATATAAAAATTATAAATATAAATATTCTAAAAGTTTTCCTAAATGAACAATTTTTTTATAAATCATGATAACTTTTGATCTTTTCAAAATTGTATACATTTTGTATTTTGTATAAAGGACACTGTGGAAGATACAATATATAGTAGATCGAATTATAGTAGATCCATATGAATTTATAAATATAAAGAGGGTTTTATTACATTAATGTCGTGCCATAATGATTATTTATCTTTATTGTACCAAGGGGAAACTGCGTTTGTTTTAACTGTTGGATATGAATTTGGTGAAGTTTTGAAAGTGCGTGAAGACCCTGTGGGTTTTCCTCAACTGTTATGGTTATAAATGAGGTGTGCGGGCGAGGATTGTGAGAGTGACAGGGAAAGCATAACGAGATTCATTTCCTCCATTAGAGACATGTTGGTTGTGCAGGGTGGGATTTTGTCCCTGATCCCCTCGGCTTTCCTCCCCCCTCCACCCCGCCAGTTTTTTAGATGGGGAAATCAGCGGGCGTTCTTCCAATTATCTCACCATAACTTCCCTCACTCCCCGATTGTTCCTCCCCGATACAGACAACCCCATTGAGTCCACACCAGGCCAAAGAATAATAATGCAAAACACTGGGACGTGCCCGGAGCCACAATTGGCCAATTCCCAATGTCACCCCTTGGCAAGTTCATTAAGCTGAGTCCCTTTACAACTGGAACTGTGAATGTAAACTATTTGTATTAGAGAACTGTGTGGAAGTGAAGGAGGGGTGAATTCACCCTCAAGACAGTTCAGGAACAGGAGAGAAATGCAGAAATGCATAGGGAAAGTCTGATGCCGGCAACGTTTCATTATCCCATCATCTGCATCAATTGAGAAGATAAAAGGGAAACCGCCCACTCCCAGAAAAGATGACTAGATGAGAAAGTGCAATTAGGAAATGAGAAAATTTCCGAATAGGGTCTCAAATTAGAATTAGAATTTCTAATGGCATTTAAATCCAAAGGCTTCCGCTTGCCCTTGAGGAGAAAATTAAAAGCTTCTTTTTTACTTTTATTTCTACTCCTACATAACTTTTAACTGTTTTATTATAATTAAAAAATGATTTTACATCATTTACCTAAATGAACTCTTACATTAGAGAATTGTAGAATAATTGGAAATTGTGGAGCATTTAAATGAAAACAGAAACTGATAAACAGAGTTTTTCACAGTAATGAAGTAATGATTGAATGTTTTAGTCATTGAATTAAAATTAAGGGGAAAGTTGAATTTCCTTTTAATTACTTTCCCTAATTGGACAATCCGCTCGGATTCACTTCGTTTGACTAAATAGGTGTGGAAGGGAGAAGTGATCAGTAATTATAAAGTACAAATGATTGAGCAAATGAGAGACTGAGGAAATTGAAGTTGTGTCTGAGAGAGGTGAATTAGAACCATTGGCTTCGGGGCAGGTGGCTCAATTAGTAAAAGAGGAGTGTGAGGGAGTTGTGGAATTGGAAGTTGGCCGACAAGGAGGGAGATCGATAACTTTGACGGTGGGATTTTTTTACCTTTCCCGACTCTGCCTGGAGGGTTTTTAGAGGTCGAGGAAAGGAGTTTTCGGATCTCCCCAACTCCCCTCACCTTTCCTTTTCTAATCCTAAAGGTGCCTTATGGCGGATGGCCATACCAATCCAAAGCTTAACCTTCACCCCCCTCAACCGCTCCTTATAACAACACACACTCACATACCGAAAAGTTACCATACATAACATAAAGCACAGATTGATATAAAGTAAGGAAAACTTATATGGAAAAGTATAGAAAACCATCGTTGCCAGAAATAAGTATATCTTATTTCTCCCCAATTTTCTCAATGCGGCATTCCTCCTTTTCTTCTCGTTTCTCCCATTTTTCACCTTGGGAGAAAACACGCATTTTCCTTTTATTGTACCTGCGTTGTGCATATTTATAGTTTAACGAGTTTAATGCATCCAATCACTCCACTCTCATATTCATATTAATCTTACATTTTACACTTAGTTTGGATATGCTAATTTCATATTTAGACTTTGAATCGTGTATGTTAGTTTATATTTGAAATACATTTCTGTTACATTTAGTTAATTTACTTACATTTAGCTAGTGAGTATTAGTATAATGAGGAATAAGATGTGAAACATGATGAAGGAGAAGTCGAAACAAAGTGGGAGTAGATTGAACAAATATTGAGTTACTTATTTCCAAAAAACTCTTCCGCCCTGACCAAATGCTTTTCGGAGTTGATTCGGGGGAAATTGTAGGGAAGCAAATTGAAACTCGAGACAACAAAAGCGGAGATACATGTTCATGTACCATTTCCCTACATGTATTGTATGTATTGTTAATGAGATGGAAATAGGGCGAATCTCCATCATGAGAAATTGGAAAGAAATATCCGATTTCCCATCGGCTACTTTCCCCTCCTTCCTGACAACCATTTATTTACTCGTTACAAATTTAACATGATTTCCATATACAAAACTCAAATCCCTAATCCCAACAACGTCCACGAAGGAGTTTAGAATTGAATATTTATAACAATTTTATTAATACAGTATATAAATATATGTAGTTAAGGTAGAATTAGAAAAAGCCCCATTTCTCTAAATGTATCGTTCGGAACACATAACTCGAGAATTAATGAATTATTTATATAAAGTTCATATACTCATTAAATAGCAAATTTCATTTTGAATAACAAATGGAGGATTAGGGATCGATTAAAGTCACTGGTAATTATATATTAGAATAATTAACAAATTTTAGTCAATTATTAAGTCTTTAATTATTGTGCATTCCATTTCACGTGTCCAAGGATCCATACTTTAATTATTAATTATTAAAAATGTCCGACTGGCACATAGATAGTGTTGATTGAAAAAACAATACTGTCAAGGCGTCCGGAAATGAACCTTAAGCGGATTCATAATTTGCATAAATATTGTAATAAATCAGCATTTTGCATTTACCATAAGCTGACCAATATAAAATACATTTTCAGTACATTTTTTCACATTTATATTCAGTGCCATAAATATGTTACATAAATGTATTACATAATGCATGGAACTTCAATGATTTATGCATGTGACACAATCATGGTTTTATAGCCAATTTCCTCTTTATAAAGTTATTTTTATTGAGTGAAATTGTGTTGAGACGTGAAGGATCATTAGGAGAATTCCAATGTTTTTCCTCTCCTTCTCTTCGTTTCCAAGTTGGGAGTCTCTCATTAACTTTTCATAATGATTAAAATAGCCCAATTGTACCTGAATTGAAGGGACTTTCCCCTCCCCGTGCTCGAATTACTCGGGAAAATAATGTTTCTCTTTCTGTCTATTTTGTAGGAGAGTCCCGTGGAAGCGAAGCGAAGGGAGGAACCATGAGCTAGAAAACCCCCACACAACTTCCAAATTCCCCAAATGAACCCAAGGTAAGACACAGCGGAGGAAGCGAAATCCAACTCCAACTTTTCAATTAAATTACACGCATAACTC
Source organism: Neelides folsomi (assembly GCA_034687125.1). Lineage (NCBI taxonomy): Eukaryota > Metazoa > Arthropoda > Collembola > Neelipleona > Neelidae > Neelides > Neelides folsomi. Next base: position 31,454 of record JAQGBZ010000311.1, on the reverse strand, counting down.
CCTCCACAGAAGAAGAATAATCGGAGAGTGAGGGAATCGAGGGGAAGGTCGTCGGGGGAAATCACTCAATTCAAGAAACATCACCAAACGACAGGATGAGGAAAGTTGTTAATTCCATCTCGAGTCAACTTCTAATTAGTAAAACAAAGTGAATTTCCCTTTTAATCCTCTTCATTTAAATTTCCCTCTCCAAATGACTTCACTTTAAATCAAAGTCCGGAAGTCTGGAAAAATGTAAAAACAAGAGATCAAAACCGGAAAATCATTCAAAATCCAGGAAATTGGAATTTAGAAAAGACAGGAAATCAGGAAAAAGAAAATAATATAAAATAATCATAAAAAGTTAAAAATGCCGAAAATCCCAATTTTGAACGTGGAGGCTTCAGAAGTCAAGGATTATGTCTTCACGAAGCTCGAGGACAAAGAAGCTCAAAAGCGTGTCGTGTTGGTGATTGTTGCCATCGCCCTCCTTCTCGACAACATGTTGTACATGGTCATCGTCCCCATCATTCCCGACTACCTCCGTCGCATCGGGGCTTGGGATACTCACATCGAGGGAGGCGAGCGAGTCGTAATAGCTACCAATTCCACCAATTCCACCAACCAACCCACAAAAATCATCAATGGTGTGACGGTGTATGAAGGTGAAGATTCAGCCATTGGGCTTCTCTTCGCTTCTAAAGCCCTTATCCAGCTCATGATTAATCCTTTCTCTGGGCATATCATCGATCGGATTGGATATGACAAGCCGTTGATGATTGGACTCATGATCATGTTCATCTCAACGGCCGTATTTTCCATCGGCTCTTCCTATACCGTTCTGTTCTTTGCCCGGAGTCTCCAAGGGGTTGGGTCAGCCTTTGCTGATACAGCCGGACTCGCCATGATCGCTTCAGTTTACACCGAAGAACACGAGCGAACCAAAGCTCTTGGCATTGCCCTGGCCTTCATTTCCTTCGGGTGTTTGGTGGCCCCGCCGTTCGGAGGGTTAATGTACGAGCTGGCCGGGAAAGAAGTTCCCTTCCTCATCCTCTCCCTCGTGTGCGTAATCGACGCCGGGATGTTGTGGGTCGTGATGAAGCCGATCAAGAAGCAGATGAAAGACGAAGGGCTGGAGCGACCCAAGGGAACTCCCATCTGGGTCCTGTTGTCCGACCCATACATTGCCTGCTGCTCTGGGGCCTTGATCATGGCCAACGTGTCGCTGGCATTCCTCGAGCCCACCATCTCCGTCTGGATGATGGACAATCTCCATGTGAGCCAATGGCAACAAGGCATGATTTGGCTTCCCGCCTTCATCCCCCACGTCCTCGGGGTCATCTTGACAGTGAAATTGGCCCGCCAGTACCCGCAGTATCAGTGGCTCATGGCAGCCGGGGGATTGGCCCTTGAAGGCGTCTGCTCCCTCATGGTTCCCTTCAGTACTTCCTACATCTTCCTCATGATCCCAATCTCTGGAATTTGTTTCGGCATTGCCCTCATCGACACGGCGCTGCTGCCAACATTGGGATATTTGGTCGACTCGAGATATGTGTCTGTGTATGGGTCTATTTACGCCATTGCGGACATTTCCTACTCCTTCGCCTATGCTTTCGGGCCGATCATTGCCGGGAAAGTGGTGGAGTCGATCGGGTTCGTTCCTCTTAATATCATGATTGCTGTGTCCAACTTGGCCTATGTCCCGGCTCTGTGGTACTTGAGGAATATTTACGACAAGGATTTCAAAGACGAGGCAAACATCATCATGAAAGATCCCCCAGACAAACAATATCAAACTTATGCAATGCAAGAGCGTGACTATTCGAAGCAGTATGGAAGATTGGGTGATGACGAGGATGAATATCCAGGTGGTCCACATCGAGTGACATTCCAAGAAACTAGTATGGATCAGGCCAATGGACCGAGCTCGTATCAACAATCAGCTCCGGCACAAGCTCCAACTCAATCATATGGAGCTGTGAATCCTTTTAGAAATTAATTTCATTTATTATTATCATTTTTACTATATCAAAAGCTTCGATTTTAGTAGACTCATTACAATATAAAATTTTCATCTACACTTTTTCTTTGTCTACTTTGTCAATTAACTTTCATTGATCAAAATCATAAAATTTTAGCAATTATAAATATTTTGACTATATAGTTTAATAATTTATTACATTGTTTGTTATTTAGATTGTTTTACTTATTACTTAATATTATTAAGGGTAATTTTAAAATAAGTTTAATTAAGTTGGTCTGTTTAAAATATGATTTAATAATATTAAGAAATTGATTCATTAAAGAATCTCAAAAAAGGCTGTGGCAATGGACGCATAACTAATCTAGTAAATATTTAAAATGTAAGGAATTACGAGTTAAGACATTGAAGTAAGGAAATAATTATAATTAAGATAGTTAAATGAAAAGAGGAAGTTCAATGAATCATTTTATATTGTTATAAATAGATGAATTAAAATGATTTAGCTTCCTTAAATCAATTGAACCTAATTAAAATATACAAATATAAAACCTTAATTGGTTTTAAAATCATTGCGGAATTGAGTACCTTATTTAAAATTGAAAACGTTTATTGAATAAATGGAAAAAATGGGATGGAAGGTCTCATATACTCAATGTCAAATATTTAAGAATGCTTGAAGGTGAATGTGAGAGTAATTGCAGACTTGTGCTATTAGAAATTACAGAAAATTTATTGTTAAATATTAAATAGCTCTAATTTTAATTGATTGTGTGTATGTAAATTCAGCGTTTATGTGCACTTTTAGAGTAATTATTTTATTTCATCCAATACATACAATCAATTGATTGAGTGGTTTGGGTGATTTATTAAATAATGGTTCTTAAACATGTTATTTACAATTAGTGTGATCTTAAAGCTAAAAATATAAAAGTAGGTAAAATGCATATAATGGAACTTGAATTTTATTCATTGACTCTCATATTTTATACAAATTTATAGCGAAAATGTTTCTTTAAAACTTTTAAGTGAATTTTTATTAATTAAATAAATTAAATAAAAAAAAGTTCAGAATTAACATCAATTTATTAAAATGCTTTGTTCATAGATTAATAAATGTAATAACACTTTAAAGATTTCATTATAAAATATGAAACGATTTATTGAAGGAAATTCGAGTTTTATGGTTGAGTTGAAGAGAGTTTCCAATTAATGAATTCAGGAATACAAACATATGCAAAAAGTGTAGTCAGTAATAATTAATTGCTTAAGGCTGTAGAGAAGTTTAAATAAAATTAAGGATAATTAAGAGAAATAATTGTTATTAGGTTTAAGGCAACCAAGACTCGAACATATTACATACATATCAATGTATTGTCTCAACGGATCATGAAACATATCAATTGGAGATGGTATTTGACTGTGAGTTTCTTCGGATCTCTCTTAACTCATTGCCATCTTCATACTTTGTAAAATATCATTAACTTTAACCTAAATGTAAATCTAATTATATAAATTAAATTAAATATCTTTAACTAAATTAAAAATATATAACTGTAGCAAAGCGTAAAATTTAATAGAACTCAATTAACTTTAGAACAAAGTTTATCATTACCTAATACTGATTAATTAATATTATATATTAGTAAAAGTCCTTTCATTAACTTTATTAATAATATTATTAATGAAATCAAGTCATAAATTCAGACAGGTTCGATTGTATTGTTCCATTCGTCTTAACTTGAAATTAACTTTTATTACATGAAATATTTATTTGGAAATATCAAATTCAATTACGTAAAATCATCAAAATAAATCAATTAGATCAAATTTAACAAACTGTAAACATATTTAAAATAAAGAAATAAATTATAATAAATTCATAAGAGATAGAAAATCAGTTCAATTGATCTCGAATGTAAAATAAATCTCATTCTATATTATGTAAGAAAAAAGAAAAGAATCATATCAAGGTGAATGATATGAGATGAAAAATAACAACTTTCCTTTGTGTTCATCACATTTGATTAATTTTATCATCCTTTTTATTTTATTTAATCAAATAATTATATCTTATATAATCAATGATTGTATGAAATAATAAATATCTTAAAATTGCTTTTATTCCAACAACATAAAAATATTACAAAATGCAAAAAATAGTGCAGGAATTTTAACATCTCCTCTTTGCATTTAACCTAGTCAAGTAGAAATTGGAGGACAACGAAGAAAATCAAAGGGCGTGTATTTTAACGCCGTCTCCTAACATCATAGGAGTTTAAACATAACTTTTAGATTAATTGAGAAGCCACTGTGAGTATACTTAAATAATAATTAAATTGTAAAATAATTTGATAATTTGAGGAAGGATTTGTGTATTAGCTATTAATTAAATAAGGCAGTATTTAATTACTGCAATTACATTTATTACATCTGAATTTTGAAGGAAATCCAACAAAGTTGCGTTTGTAAAAAAAGTGAAAAATGAAAGTCAAAATGTTCATTTTAATCCTAAATTTCTCATTTGTGAATTTTGAATGTATTTTGAATCTCCCCTTCAATCTCTCTACAATACTTATTTTAGATAAAAATGACTAATTAATGGATAAGTTAACATTTATAATAAAAAAGTGAAATTCTGGGTGTGTAAAACTATGAATCAATTGTATGAAACCAGCAACACATTTCAATCGTGTTTTCCCATGTGGAAGAGTAGAAGAAAACTTAGCGAAATCAAAATGTGTAAATCGATCATTAGCTAAATCATTAGTCATTAACACTTAAATATTAAATAAGATTAAAAGAGATGAGTTATTGAGCAATAAAACAATGATTGTGTCAGAGTAAATTTCATACATTACGTTCACATTCTACTTCATTCAAACAATACATTTTATTCAAACCATTTTCATGTGAGCAAACTTACTACCTACTTATAAATTGGCCATTCAATTTATATCATAATTTATTTATTCGGGTTTATTCGGATTTTTACTTAAATCGTTTTTTAATTATTTTCCATCCATATATTTTCTTATACTATTTTTATGCATTTAATACGATCATTTAATACGATCAAGAAATATCTATTTAATCTGCTTTGATAAATTTACTACAATTCTCACTTTTCCATATCCATTATGTAAGTGCATAAAAATCATAAAGTTGAATTTAGTTTTTGAATTTTATTCAAAGTCTCATAAAATCTTACAATGTGCACATTGCATACATAAATGCTGATTTGTTGAAATAGGTTCAAACATAAAGGGCAAATCGGACAAATGCGGAAAATGGCTTTTGAAATTTGTAAAACCTCCAGGGGATTCTGGAAAGAGGAATTTGTCCATTTACTCAAAGGAGCCTCCGTCCAGAATTTTGATTTCCAAACCTCATTTCCATTTCATCAACCCATAGGAAGCTTTTCCCTTCTTCCAATTGTGACAGAAGGGGAGGAAAACGCTGAATCAGCCCTCCACCCATTCCCAACCGATTTGCACACATGCAAGGAAAAAATGGTTTATCCTGTCTTTAATACACTCCTTGTACCAACTAACGATAAGTAATATACCAATATAAAAAGAAAGGGAGGACTTAGGTATAAGAATAAACTAAAAAGAAAACTTGTCAATTACCTTCATTTCGTCCCACATAACTTCCCCATTATTACCTTACCCAACCTTCTATTAAAGACCCTTAAGATAAGAAAAAGTATTAGTTTAACAACTTTCCAGACATGACTATTTTTCTAACAATACGTTTTGAGTTTAGTTGTTTAGTTCAACAAACATCTTTATAAACCCACACGCCATTGACGTCTTTTAACGCGTTTTATAGTACAGTACAAACAATTGCTGTTTATATGTATTTATATGATATGTATGTAGGGACGTAATTTATTCTCTTTACTGATTGCATAAAAGTGAAAAGAATGATTTAGGATCTAAGACAAAGGGATTTGAATGTTAATTCCTTTTCAGTTCCTCATTAGACGGAAGAACTCCGGAGAATGCAAATGTAAAGGTCAGAGGGGGAAATGAATAATGAATGGTCGGAGATGGAAGTGTATAAAATATGCAGTGGATTTAAAGGGGTAAGACGACTCCAAGTGTTTGATTTGAATGTTGAGGAAATAGGAAGTAAGGGAAGTCCCTTGAGGACGATTCTCCCTCTCGACTCTCCCGGATTACTTCAACAATCGGGGAGGAATGAATGGGAGGAAATGGCTTATTCCTCTCTTACTACACAAATCCCAATGATACTCCGAGAGGGGAAGAATAAGCCATATAAAACATTCAGCACTTTCGACAATCCTTCGACCATTCATCCCCTCAACGAGGATCAGGAAAGAATGTCTTAACGAACTCACTCTCATAATCCTCATCAATTACTTTTTCACCTCAAAATAAATCTATTAATTTAGAACTACAAACTACTTTTATGTAATGCGGTTTAACAAGTAACTTTTAAATATTGCAGAATATAATAATCATTTCTATATTATCTTTAACGAAACTATCTATTCTACCTAATTAAATGTTTGTTTATTTTAATATAATATAAACAATATTTAATAAATTATCAATAATCGGACATGGATGTCAATTATCGGACATGAGAATAAATGGAAGGACATTTTATTTATATTTTATTTATATTTTAAGTCTTCTTGTTCTACGGCGTCTGATGAATTTGTAATGGATTGTGGTCTTGAATGTAGGCGGAAGAAATTCATAATATTTTACACCGAAATCCCATTTAAATGTGGCAGGGGAGGATGTAATGGATCCTCGGACTAAAACCTTCTCCGCCCCCCGATTGAGATCGTAAAAGTGAAGTGGGTCGCATCTTTCCACTCACAACAAAGTCCCCATCATATAAACACCATCAAGATTACCTAAACCATATACAATACAAAATTACCCCAGCTCTATAAAAGGGTCCATGGGCAGATCATATCCAATGTGTGTATTCCTATATGCCAAGTGTTGAGATGATCACAGCACCAAAAGACAACACCATTATAAGCACACAATGCCACCCCTTGCAAAATACACAATGTTGCCTTTATAAACTTTATATTCTTCCGACGTGTTAAAGACACCATGTATTCAAAGCACAAACAACAAACGACATCGTCATAATACAACACAACCTTTGGGAAAAGGTGTAAACAGTGATAGATAATAAATATTATTTTATATTTTATTAAAATGTGTTCATATTTAATAAGTCCTTTCAACCTTCACTCTATACCATACATATATTGACACTTTCCAAATAAATATGTAAATGTGGTTCATAAATGAATATTGTACAATATTGTATAATATACATAAATGTCTTGTCATCACCACATGTGTCACTTCACACACACATGAAAAAGGGGAAAAGAACATTTTATGAAAATTAAATTTTAGAGCTCAAAGGCGACGGCGCGGATTAAATTTAACTGTGGGAGAATTCCACAATTCCAAAGTCGTGAACCTTCACCAATTAGATCATAAAGTTTAAATAAAAGAAACAAGAAAAGGCAAATTGAAAGCAAAGGAGGGTTGAAACTGTTGAAAGCTCTTGAAAGAGAAAAAAGGTGAAATTTGGAGGGAAAGATAAAGTCGAAGAAAAGATAAAGTTGAGGTTTTGGGGTTTTCTTCTTTTGGTGGATCTTTTTTGTGTGTTTGAGGGTGGCGGGGTGTGTGGGGTTGATGGGTTTACGGGAAATAAAAAAGAAATCCAATTTGTAGGATGTTGAGTAGGTTGTGCGGAGATGAGCGGAGATGTGCGGAGAGAGGAGGATTTGTAATTCCCCTTTTCTTCTCCCCTCCATCCAATTGGGGAGTGAAGGTGTAATTAGGTCTCCTTTTGTCCAAAAAAGAGACTTTAATATTCTTCCCAAGTTGTCTCATGTTCCCTAACTGCTTAATCAGCTTCTTCCCCACCATCAATGGCAATTCATCACCCGGAGGTTGCTCGGACTTCCCTCAACGACCCGTCACTTTTATGGCCCCCGTTCTTTCTCCAAACCACCATCGCATTTAATGCTTTCTTTCGCCAAATCCTCACTAATCCCCACATTTATCCTTTCTTTTATTTTCTCCCTTTATTAATCAATTATGATTAAATGGAGACTTCATATAAAATAAATCAGCAACTAGAGGTAGAGAAATCTCTTTTAAAATAAAAAATAAAAATTTGAATATTAAAATATTAATAAAGTTTATATTTGGAAAACGCAATTAAAGTGAGAATTTTTAGTAAAATTGGCCATTTAATCAAATTACTCCACTTAGGTTTTTCATTTAATCAGCCAAAGAAGTCAAAGGGCAAAGCTGTAAGTTGAAGACCTTTGAGTTTTGTTATTTGAGGGCAAGAAGAATTGGATGTTTGTTTGTGTGAGTTAGCGATCGTCCATTAGGTGATTCCCATTTGCATTTGTCGGTGTCATTGGGAAGAAGAGGAGTTTTCTCTTTGATGATTCCCACGGGAGATTCCTTTCCCTCCCCTAATTTCCCCTTTAATCACCCTAATTTGACTCGTGAGCGAAGGAAAAGATCTCCCCTCTAATCTCACACAATCAAATATAGAAAACAAAGAGATCCTCCACCATTACACGTTTTCATATTACATAAGTTCAAACTAATGTTCTATTTAAGTCATCCAAACGAACTCACAATACGAATCAAATTAACTTTTTAAAAACAATGTAATTAATTAATTTCTTTAATTATGAAGCGAATATTTATTAATTTATAAAAATCATACATTTTCTTAAACATTAACATTAAACATCGAATAATCTTTTGTTAGTACATCTTATAATAAACATAAAACTGTTAATAATATTGTAAAATATAAATAGTCGAAACGGAGTTTTCGATCCTTCTTGTGAAGATCCGTGGAGTAAGTGACACAAGAACGGAGTTTTATGTGAGGGGAGCTGACGGGGAGAAAGTTATGATTATCAAGGGCACAATTACATTTCACGGGTGGAGGGGAAGAGGAGGGTCGGAATGAGGACGCGTCCCTTGAGACGCCCGACGTCTTCCCTGCTCAAAACCCTTACGATCCGACTTGAAAAATTTAATCTTCTTTTATCCTCTTTCCCAATTATTCCTCTAAAATTAACAACTCCCCACTTCATTAATCAAAAATACAAAGTTCATCCTTTCTTCAATTATGATCTTGTATAATATTGTACAGTGAACTTTATTAAGCTTAATTTTCTTCATTGGTTATAAGTTATAAGGTTATAACCCAAAGCAAAATAATCTAATATATTAGTATTAGTAGTTATACATAACATAGTTCCAACTTACTAATATTAATTATTAAGAAATATCCTTAAATTAAATATAATTAACAATTTTAGGGCGGCTATTGAGCAAAGCGTCATCCCTCGTCTCGGCGAACCTCGGAAGCTTCGGTGGTGATGGAGAAGAACGGGTAAAATGAACTTAAACAAGGAAATTAAAAATCATGATGATTAAAACCGTAATGATTAAATTCCCAAACTGAATACTTAGAATGGTAATTAAATTAATTAAATTGTTAATTTAAGCAACCTGAATTACCCCGACTTCCTGTACCTGACCTGGATAAAACTCTACAACGTTACCTGGAGGCAATTGAACCCATTTTGAACGCAGAACAAACAGAAACCCTCAAAGAGCTCGTGAGGAATTTTGCAGAAGCTGAAGGTCCCATCCTTCAGCAGCATCTTTATGAAAGACAATTTAAGTTTAAGAATTGGGTAAGAAAGACTCGAGAAGATTTTGATTATTAAAAATTCATTCGCTAATACACTTCCCACCTAAAGTGAATTGGATGGAAAGTGTTCTTTTGGGAAAATGGAGTGTAATTAAATGACATTTGAGGTTGATGAAGAGCGACGGTTGAATTAAATGACAATTGAGGGTGTGTCATTTTAGGCTTATGACTGGTGGCTCAATGACATGTACATGAACAACCCATTATGTCTCCCCATCAACTCAAATCCTGGAGGAGTTTGGCCACCTCAGAAATTCAACAACGTGGACGAGCAGCTTTACTTTGCTGCCAAGCTCACGACCTTCATCCTTCGTTTCAAAGAGAAACTGGAAAAGTACTTTAATAATCTTTCCATTTAATTAATTTAATAGTCGACGACATTTACCTAATGAACTTAAACTAATTAAGGAACGAGTTGGAAGTGGAGAAAGCAACAGCGAGAGAGCCAGGACAGCCTTTATGCATGGCTCAACATTATCGGATCCTTTCGACCTATCGAGTTCCATGCATTCCAAGAGATTACCAACGGGATACATCTGCTCTCCTCGCCGATCATATCATCGTCGCTTATAAAAAACATGTGAGATATATTTTTTGCATTTATACGATCAAGATAACTTTTAATTAAATCGATAATTAATTATTAAAAGCATACTTATTATTATTATTGAACAGTTCTTTACATGTCCAATTCGGAGCGTTGAAGGATTTTTCACCACAGAGGAAATCTTTAATCAGTTGAAGTTCATCGTTCAATCCGAATCTTCAAACAATGAATTTCCGCTTGGGATCCTTACGAGTCAACGACGACCCCTTTGGGCAGATCAACGAATAAAACTCTTAGGAGGTTCGTTTATCTTTTCACTTTACAGTTTTACAATAAATAAACTAAATATATTTAATTACAATTAGCAATACTAATAAACTTATTCAATTATTAATACTATTTAACAATTGTCAAATAATAATCAATTTTTTTGTTCAATAAATTACAAAATACCTTTAAATGGAAGCATACAATTTACAGAAACACATCGAATAATTAAAGTTAGGGGTTAATGGCACTTTCTGTGTCGTCATCTATAGGCGCTAATTACAATTATTATAGTTATAGAATATATTCCTAGATTGAGCTATTATATTGTTCTATAATGCCTCAATTATCTGTTTTTGCAAATAATGAATTTGATAAACATTTAAAAACCCTTTATTTGCATAAACGAAAGATTGTTGAATTCTTATGATTAATTGTTATATTAGATGAGTTGAACAAACAAGCACTTGAAGAGATTGAAACTTGCTATTTCCTCATTTGTCTCGACGATCCGCTCCCAGGCCAATATTTTAATTCGAAGCTTCAAGAGCTCGCGAGCACTTCACATGGACTCAAAGAGCGAGACGAGACGAGCATGTTACACCAAATGATTCACGGAGGAGGGTCGATCTTTAACAGTGGAAACCGTTGGTTTGACAAAACGCTCCAAGTGAGTTTTCAGTTTATAATTGAATTTTAATAATTAATTAGTATTTGGCAAATGGTGATTTAATCAAATTAACATTTCAACAGTTCATCATTTCTTCTGACGGAGTTGTTGGAATTTGCTATGAACATTCCCCTGCCGAAGGCATCGGCATCCTCGGCCTCATCGACGACTTTTACTGCAAATTGAAGGACGGAGAAACTTTCCCTCCTAGGGAAGAGAAGGAAAAAGGCACAGCGGAGGCAGAAGCTCTCAAACTCCCTTCTCCTATGAAACTCGAGTGGCATCTCTCCATGGAGGACAAATTGGCCATCAAAGAGGCCTCTTTGGCCATTGACAAGTACGCTCTTCAAAATTCCCCTCCCTCTCTCAACCCTTCCTTCTCTAAACTATTGACATTCCTCCAGCGTCATCCAGGACTTTGATCTCAATGTCTACCGGTATGAGAACTACGGAAAGGATTTCATCAAAAAGGCAAAATGCTCTCCAGACGTTTACATTCAACTCGCTCTTCAACTTGCCTATTTCCTGTAATTCCATTAATTCTAGCCCTTTTAGAAATATTACGTTTTATTACATTTTTAATAAAAAATGAAAATCACTTTTATTAAATGAATACCAAACATAATAATATTGGCACAACTGAAACTTTTTAATAACAGTAGTAGTATTAAATGAAAATAATGAAAAGTATTAATAAAATCTTTTAATAAAATCTTTTAATTTGATTTTAATTAGACAAATATTTTATTTATCGAAAGGGTTCATAAAAAGATGGTAGCCACATATGAGAGCGGCTCAACTCGAAGATATAAATTGGGCCGAGTTGATTGTATTCGATCTACAACGATGGAGGCGCTTGAATGGGTTAAAGCCGCGTCGAGCGGAGCAGACCATGGGGAAATCATGGAGAAGTTCCATAAGGCCATTGACAAGCAAACGGCTGTCATGATTGAAAACATCACTGGAGAAGGAATCGACGTTCATCTTTTGGGACTCAAACAACAAGCGAGTGAAATTGGAATGGACGTCCCAAAACTATTCAATCACGAAACCTTCCAAATGGCGAATAATTTTGAACTCTCAACGAGTCAAGTAAAAATTGATTTTTTCATATTCATCATTAAATGAATCAAATCTATATAACTCTCAACTAAATTAATTTTATTAAATTAAATTAAAAATCTCTACAGCTCCCAACCAAAGTGAATCAATTCATGGGTTACGGCGCTGTTGTGCCAAATGGCTATGGCGTTTCGTACAACCCACAACCTCATCATATCGTCTTTTGCATCTCTTCGTTTCACTCTTCGCCATCCACGTCGTCGATTGTTTTCGCACGGAACTTGAAGCAGAGCCTTGAGATCATGAAGAACATTCTGGAGCAATAATTATTAATTAATGAACTTTACGAGCTCACAAGTACTAGGAAGAAAATGAGTTTCACTTTCAAATATACGAAATACTAAGAATGTAATAATTAATTTATTCATTACAAATATGGCCATATTAAGTAAATTCTCAGGATATGTTCAATGGTCAACCAATTGAGAAGATCGCAATACAATTAATTGATACAATTAATAATCCTGTTAAAATGATACTTAAAGTCGCATCATTTCTAACTCACCGCGAGTACCTTCAAACAACAAAGCTGAAACAAATAAGTTTTAAAACCTAATTAATTAACTCAAAATACACTGTGTGTGCTAGTCGACCCTGTAGTCTTGTGATTCAACATATATCAATTAGATTAGTTTAAATGACAAATGAAATATAGAGAGAAATATATCAAAATACATATACAGATATTTAAAAGAGATCTCTATTATAGTCAATATTGAATGTGTAAAATAATATAAAAAATTAATCTTTGTTAGGAATATTAAATATTTACTATTATTGTTAATTTTAATTTAAAACAAAAAACTCATTGATTAATAAAACAATGAATGATGAAATATCATTACGGTGCTAAATTTTATTAAATTACCAAATGTAATATATTATTGTGATGTGTATGATAAATAGCTTAATTATGCAAGTTATAACGAATCTTGGAATTCTGTACTTTTTTTTAAAAAGCTTTTAAAAAGATAAATTTCAATTATAATGAACGGTCAGGTCACCGTTTTTATTACTTTGTTATATTTTTTGTGTGATACACCAAACACGTGTTTTGTAGTTATAAAACAATTTATTAATTAATAAATGAAATTGTTTAATTAATAGTTGGCAGTTAAAATCACAACACAATGTTTAACTTAAAATAAGAAAATACATTAACTTTTAGGATATTAAAAAATATATAAATGTGAAATTAAATGCAAATCAAAATCTTAAAAAATCCATATTATTTTGCATCATATCTTTAATCACATGAATTTACTTTATACCAATTTTTCAAAGTTTTTAATTAATTCTTGAACAATGGCAAAATATGTAAATGTTCAAATACATAAGAAATAAGAAAACATTATTCAATGAAAAAAGCATATCAAATACTCACAAGAAAGTTTTTCATATCAGTGTGATTTTATTTCCGATCAATAAATGTCCATAAGAAAAAATCATTCCATTTTAACACACGTAAGGGAATTTAACAAAGACGCTTCTGCCATGATTTCATCTCTTGATTTGGAGTTCGTCAATTCCCTTCGGATTTCCGGGGTGATTTGTGGATGGGAATGAGCCCTTAAGAGCGCAAAGAGCGATTCCTTCTGTTCCTCACTCATATACTCCTTGTATCTGGTCGTAAAAGAAAGGAGAGCTTGATGCCAAAGTACGGGAAGGTCTCTCTTGTCGCGTTCAAATCTTTAAAATAAAATCAATCAATTAATTACATTTTGGTATGGCCTTATCATCAAGATCCAAAACTATAATCAAAGAATTAAAAATGTGCCGTATTTTATTAACTTACTTTAAGAAATGATAAACAAGAGCGTCGATTACTCGATAAGGTAAAGCGTATTTCTTATCGAGAAAAAACTTCAAAAATATTGAATTAGCCCCGGAGTAATCCATTTCTGCAATTTTTAACATGGCGGCTGAAGAGTGAAGGAGTGGAATTGAATTCTTCACTAAAACTGATCCGACAATCATAGATTCCCGCAAAGTACAAGTTCCAGACTATAAAAATAACACAATGATTAAAATTAATTGGACTAATAATTACATCATTAGAAAAATATATAATATTTAATTTGTCGTAATGGCATAAGGATTTTATAAAAAATGTTGAAATGTTGATAAAGATGAAAATTCCAACCTCGCAGAGAGGGATTAGAAATCCCTTCATGAATGCTCCTGGTTTAAACAACGCTTTCCTCAATGCTTGGTAAAGATGAAAATTCAGCTTTTTGTATTGAACAATGTCATCTCGGATTCGAGGCAAAAGAACGAGATTAAAAAACCTCTGAGCCATTTTCTCTTTAAGGTTTGAAGTGAAAATCCTCGTTGCTTGATACATTGCAGCGGCGCTCCATCCCGTTGGATCTTTTTAATTATTATTTAATTAACAAATAATTAAATTAAATAAATAATAGATTAATTCTGGGAAGAAAGTTGATGGAAATAAAGTTTACCAGTAATGTGAAGAATTTGCTCCCAGTTTGTAAGTCGAGGGATCAATTTGAATGCTTTTGGTAATTTCCCACTTCTGTATCTCGTCAGAACTTCTTTGCAACTCATGTACATTGCTTCAATTTTAGGATCCAATTTTTGAACTTTGAAGCCTAAATACATTAATAAGATATTTTTAATTTTAACTTTAATTAAACATTTATCATAGTTTGTTTGACTATGTTGTAATTTTACCATCATCAGAGAATTGTGATTCAAGTTCCGTTTGCTTCTCTGTGAATTTCTCCATTATGATATCTCCGAGTGTCCTGCTTGGCCCTTGTTCTTGTCTCATAAACATTTCCAATGCTTTTTCGTCTTCGGGGTCGATTTCCTAATTAAAATTTAATTATTATTTCAACTTTTAGAAGTATTTCACAATGAGATGAAAATTTCTAATTTGATGCGATAATTTTTTAATATTATATACCACGTACCACATCATCTCCAAAATTTTCCCGTTTAGCTTCTTCTGAAAAGCCCTTTAAATCATCTTCATCTTCCTCATCAGTTTCTGGCCCAAGAGAGATATTCAAATCTGCCCTTTCTTCTCGTTTTGATTCTGAATCAATCAACTGCTTCTGTTGTCGTCTTGCTTCCTTCAAGATCTTTTTAGTCATCTTTGGATCAACGTACTAACAAAAAGACAATTAAAAAACTTAGAATTTTTATTTTAAATATTTTAATTTAATAAATTAATTTAATTTGAATGGCTTTGAGATCAATGAAATACCTCAGGATCAACATCATCAACTTCCTTGAATTTCTCCCTTGACTTTGAATCATCCGGATTAACAGTTTGGAGTGATGATAAAGTGTCAGTGAGAGATCCTCTTATGGGATTAGGTCTTAGGACTAATTTATCCTTTTTTGCTTTCCCCATCTGCAATTCGAAGAATTAAAAAAATTATAATTTATATATTTCTTTATAAGTTGTAGTTGTAGGTTTTGTTCTTGATTTTATGATATTTGGTATGTAGACTAGACGTAGATTATATGAATCTTGATTATAAAAATTAAAAATAAATAAATGATTTAAACCTTTTTTATATGTTGACAACTTTGTCAAACTCAATTAAAGATAATTGTTATCTGCAGGCTGAAGATCGACGAATTGAGAGGAGCAAAGACAAGTAATTTGTTAATTGCAATTGCAAATTACAAACAGAAACAGAGACACGAGAAAAGTTGCACGAGGAATGATGGAATAACTTTTGAACCTCCCCCCTTACAAGGCAGCGAATAGAATTTGGATAAGTAATCTTTAGGCTCGGTCAGACGTCAGACTCGCTTTCATCCAATTTAGCCAACACTGCCCAATTTCTTACCTTCGTCCTTTCGTAATTAATTAAATATTTAATCAATCTTAAAAGGGTTCACACACAGGGTATAGGAGCAGCTGTATCAAATCTCAACAATATTTCCGACAGTTATAACGGAACAGTTAGAGCGAAGAGTTAGACTGAAATTTTGAAATCAATACGTTTTGATTTCCAATAAAATCACAGAACAGCATTAAATATTTAAGAACTTTCTTCTTAATTGTATAACTTTAAATCGCATTTAGCATTAAAGTCTATCGTCAATTTGTGTACTAAAGAAGCACTTATTTCTTATTTTTCTTTGATATTTTATAATAGTGTAGTTTTATAATAATTGTGAATTTAACCAAATTAGTTTATAAAAGAAGTAGTTAAAGTTTTCGTTTAAGTTTCTGAAGAATCTCCATCTTAAAATGCCTTCAGAGTAAGTTAAATCTTTACAATTTACAATTCATACACATAATCACATAACATTTATAAATGAACATTAAAATAAAACTAACTTTTATTCATTGTGTACAGTGAGTGTTTGGAAGAGTTGGAAATCGTCGCTTCTATATTTGTTGATGAATTTACTATCAAAGAAAATAAGTAAGAAATTACATAATTATCTTACATAACTAACTATCATAAGTATTTAATTATTAAAATGAATATCTGAATATGAACAAGCGTTAATTCTTCAAACTTTAATATTACAGAGAAGAAACGGTGGTTAGCATGGTCCTCTACCCATCAACCGGAGACGACGAAGAGTCTAAGAATGTCACAATCACATTGGAACTTCATCTCTCATCAAAATATCCATTCGAAATCCCGATGGTTCACTTTAGAAATCCTCGGGGTGTCAGCGACGAACGACTTGACGCTTTGATGGCTCAATTAAAGGACAAATCTCTCACTTTGCTCGGGAACTCAATGATATTCGAGTTCATCACACTTGTGAAGGAATTCTTGACTGAAAACAATCGACCCGCACTAGAATGCCCAATTTGTCTCATAAGATTTGAAAAAGAGGTTTGTAATTT
This sequence comes from Neelides folsomi, assembly GCA_034687125.1. Lineage (NCBI taxonomy): Eukaryota > Metazoa > Arthropoda > Collembola > Neelipleona > Neelidae > Neelides > Neelides folsomi. The sequence goes on along the minus strand of JAQGBZ010000311.1, from coordinate 14,278 downwards.
TTAAAACACAGAAGTAAACTTAACATGAATGATCGAAAATAATATTCACGTGTCCATTTATGGATAATAACATCGGCATCTACAAAACTATTAAATAATATTCATTAATTTATTAATTGAAATCATATTTATTATTTTGGACAGGATGCTTTCTACCGTTCGCCATGCTTTCATCATTTCCATTCCCTCTGTCTTGGGCAATATCTCGCGTCTCTTGTACATAACAATAATGATCTCGAAACTCCAATTTCTAGTCACGTAAGTCATAATCAATCAACTTATAAGTATCTCGTTTTCAGATAAATCATTATAATGACATTAATAATTAAGTCGCCATTAATGAAACAAAATTGATTTTAAATGTTCAGATTGCTAAAGAAGCAGAAGGCCCGTGCTGCCCTGTGTGTCGTAAAGAGCTCCCAGGCATTAACATAGAATCTTTGCTCGCTGCTCCTCCGCCTGCTGGAGATATTGAAGAAAGTCAAGTTCCAGAAAATTGGGTAAATCAGCAAGAATCGCTTGGAGCAATGTTCGAAAAGCAACGGCAACAGGGTGGAATCATTGATCTCACAAAACAAGTAAATCTCCTCGTCATTTCTTCCCCACAAGAGGTATCTTCAACTCCGCAAGAGCCAGAAGAACCAACAACTTCAGCTCCTTCACCTAAGAGGCAACCACGTCGAAAGAATGAGGGAAGGAACGTCACTCGATGGCAATCACAATCAGGGAAATACAACGGTGGACATCGTAAACGGCACAAATGACACGAGGAGATTCAATTCATTTCGATGAATAAAGACTCAATATTTGGTGTTGCACATTTTTGTGATTCAAAAATTAAATTGTACAATTATTTCAATTTCCATATTGCCATATTTCAGTATTAACAGTATTTTCTGTATTTACTGATAAGATAATACCTTTAAACGTCTTATTATTTTCTTAATTGCTCTAACAATATTACTTTAAGGTTCAATTAGGAAACCAAAATCTGTAGTTATATAACTCCTAATGTTACATTTTAACTATTTCTTTAATCTAAATGTCTAAGTTTTATAAATTACCTAGGAATATGAATGATTTTAAAAATAAATGAGAAATGATTTTAAATGACTTAACCCCAGTCGCGCTGTGATTGGCTAAAGTTTGGATGAGAGAAATTTGAATATTTCAAATACAAATTCCTATTTCCAAGTCACATTTTATTATTAAAACTAATACAAGTCCATTAATTTGCCCAGTTAGTTAATTATTCTAAGTATATAATTAACAGGGGCCTTTTCTATTTAGAACTAAATTGCACTATGCACTAGTTCCTGAACTCTTGCACTAATTTTGCACTAATGCACTGATCCTGAACATTTCACTTATTTTGCAGTAATGTACTAATGCATAATGATTATTCATATTTATGTATTATTTAAAAAATAATACTTTTATACGATATTAGTGCTAACAGTATTAATATATGAGTTAGTGCTTTAGGGCATCTAGGACCAACAACTTTTTTGAAAACAATCTCATAGGGATTTCAACCAATTTTCTAGTGTTTTTAATGCTAAAATTAAAAACATGTTCATTGACCAATGGTGACAGTTTCTGTCATTTTTTAACAAAAATAGTTAAATTAAAAAAGATCTTTCTTTCTAATTAAATAAAACAAAGAATCTGACGAAATGTACTATAAGAAAGGTTAATAAATAAAAAATGTATTTGAAGTTTTTTGATAACTTTAGTGTAAATGCCTCAGTCGATTCCGTAAGGTACAATTAGAGGGATACGGCTTTTTCTAATTCTACCTTAAGATAGAGACTCTATTTTTATGCATTAGATGAATGTGTGATGAATTCATGATTGATGAAATAATTGAAAACTTTATGTATTTATGCATTGAATAATTTATTGAAAGAAAAAAAGAAGAAATGTTTAACCGGATGGTGGTGGAGCATAGGTTGGGACTGATGAGTAGTTGCCGGGCATTTGAACTCCTCCACACATTTGGTGGAAAGCAGCACAGGATTGTTCAGGGGTCATTGTTCCGTTTTGTGGTGGTGGTTGGTATCCTCCCTGGCCTGGTGGTGGTGCTGGAGTTGATTGTCCCTCGCATTGTTTCTTCCATTCTTTGCACTGTTCAGGAGTTGCCTGTCCTGGGTACGGTGCTTGGGTCGTTTCCTTTAAAATGAAATCCAGCCGTTGATTAAAAATCCCATTTATTTAATTACAGAAAACAATTGAATTATTTAGTTAGATTGCAAACTGCTTTATAAAATGTGATGTACCTGGGGTGCAGCGTAAACGACGAAGAGAACGCTGGCGATGATTGAAGCGACAAAGAAAAGTCGGGCCATTTTCTGGAAATAATTAATTGAATTTGAAAGGGAATAGGATCAATATGATGAAAAATTCTTCAAAATATTGATAAATATTTAATGGGTAGAAAATCAAATTTTACCTTTAGGTAAAGTTGATTGTTTGGTTTGGTAGTTGTAGAAGATGCTTGATTTGCTTTTGAGTAAAGATTGAGAAGAAATTCGAGTTTTTATACCAAAATTTTAGAATTAATTGACCCATTTTTCATTGTTTGCTTTTCAATGGTTCATTGAGTTAGTCATTTTGAATTTTTAAATTCGTTCTACTTTTTCGAATCCTATTGTTCTAAACTAAATATTTTTTAAATCATATTATGTCATATGCCTATCTTTATCATATTCAAATAACTTACCAATCTTATCAAATCAGTGTAGAAGTTCTAAGTACAATAGAAGTTTGTATAAAGCTTAATAACAATTGAAATTATGAAATTTAAAAATCAAATGTACATTTTACATATAAAATCATTATATAAGTTATGACTTAACAAAATAATTTTTCATACATTTTTATAAAATAAGCAACGTGGCTGTATATGTAATAATAAAATGGGCAACATAAATGAATGATTTTCTTCCAACTAAATAAAATGGCCCAACTTGCATGCTAAAAGGCTTCAAAGCCTTCAAATACCGTTTTAAAAATATCTTCTTGAGTATGTGACAGTGTTTTTGACTCCTTGTTTGAATCCTGGAGGAGACAAAGATGACAATGGCAATGATGCAAAGAATATCGATGGACAAATGAGGCCAAATGATATAATCGTGGAATTTGATTCTTCCCAAAAATCGCATTGTTCCGAATAGGAAAAGCAACTCACATGAGAGCAGAACGGAGCAAAACGTGCAAAGGAATAAACAACCATAAGAAATGCATAAAATCCTATTGAGTATTTCCAAATGAGTGTAAATCTTCTTAAAATCTCTTGATTTGTTATAAAGACACTTTTCCTGTACCAGTAACACGTCTGTGTAATTCAACATTATCTCCGTCAAGTTTTCATTTAACTCTTCAACTTTCGCGCTTTAATAAATTAATCCGTATTTATTAGTATAATTTAAATAAATAATCCTTTTATTATTTTGTATTAGGTAATTAAAAATTGAAGATTAGCTATATCGTTATGATTAGGTCTCAGGCTTGTTGATTTATCAAACTAATTATCCTAGTAAATATTCTTTAGTATTAAATTAAATAAATAACCCGGATTGTATAGCCTAAATTTATTGTAAAATAAATTCCTTCTGAATATTTGTAATAAATCATTTTTTACCTTAAGGTTTTCATCCAAGTAGAGATGGTCCATGAAGAAATGATGAAAACAATAATGAGGAAATGGGCATTTGACACCACATTCAAGCACATTGAAATTTCAGAAAAAATCAATACAAAATACAAAATTGAATAATCCCCAGACAAGAGGGAAAAGAGATATTCGGAATTATTCTGATTCTGAAACATCATGTAGGAATAGAAAATGCAGAAAAGAACGTTGGAGTGAACAAACATGAAAAGTATAGGATACATTTGCCCTTTTGACTTTTCATTAATCTTTAATTCTGATATAATATCAAAAGATCAAAAATATAATTCAACAAAAAGTACTATTATATAATTTTTAAAATTATTTAAATTCAATTTTTTATTAAAATTTTAATTGGACTCTACAATGCAATATTGTATGATCAAAACAATACACGATTGTTTGAAAGATTATGTTTACCATTTTGTAAGCGAAGATTAGAAAACACAATTTGATTAAAACTAGTGACAATTTCTTTTAATCGAAAGATGAGAACCAAATTGAGTGAAGAGCTGCAAGTGAAAATAAAAGCTGAAAGGACCAACGACGATTTCCTCGACATTTCCTCCCTCCCGTTACTCAAAACCCAATATATTTGATGAAGGAGATAAATCATTTTAACCAAAATTTGAAAAAGGAAGAAAAACCAAATAAACTTTCTTAATGGGTTCTTCGTGATTTGGAGAAAACCTCGAGAAATGTCGTGAGAATGACAAGTAATGGGAACTGAATTGAAATATGATAGAAAATTAAAATATTTTTCAAACAAACCCAACTCGCTTTTGGACAACATTTCTTTATTAAATTTAAAATCGCGTAAATATTTAATTTTTATCAAATAATTAGATTATTTCCGTTCAATTCAAAACAATTTTCAGTTTAATGAAAATTCTCTATGAAATTCTCTACAGTTCCCAATCAGGCACAAAATCCCTTTGAGGGCGGCAATAGTTGATGTAATCCATATTTACCAGAAATGACCAAATTAAATTGGACCAGGCACAAGTTTCCCATTAAAATTCATTAAATGCACGAGGCTTCATTTTAACCTTGTTTACTGTTCTCGTTTAATTTTTCTTCTTTTTGTAACGAGTTTAATTTCAAGTTCAAATCTCCAATTTTCCTTTTTATTTACATAAAACCATGCACTTTCCTTCAACGTGCTTCACATTTATTTACCTTTTGATGTTCCATTTAATGACTTTTTATTTGCTTTTCCTTGGCGGGCCTAATGAACTTAACTTTCCCATTCCTCATTTTCTCCAGCCATAAAAGGTCATTAAAAATGTATAAAAGGGATGTGAGTTCATTACATCAACGACAGACGCGTGAGAGGCAATTTGATTGATACCACATATCATTTAGCAAATAAACGTCGTAAAATCAATAAAATGCTTTTTTATTCAATTTCCTCATTCAATTCAGACAGTTTCTGATGACTTTTTTTTATTTTCATTTGATGTTTGCACGTGACTTGAAGTAAACAACCTCACTCAATTACAATTACAATTAATTCACATACATGAAAATTCATTTTATTCATGAATGAATAAATTCAACAATAAAGCCTAATTTGTATAAATATTAAAAATATGAGTATAAAGGTGCTTTTATATAACTTCACTTACAAAATTAAATATAATAATAAATGATTTAATTAAAATCTACTATATTTATTAATGTTCAAAATATATTATTTTATTAGAAAACGATAAATAGGTAAAAAAAATGGTTGAACATTTCATATTGTTTAAATATAAAATGATGATAATTAATAATACTCGAGATGATTCCCTGATTTTAAATTAAAGAAGTTCGTGTGGATATGCCGAGAGCGGAATTGCTTTTCGAATTGCAGCTTTCCATTCTTTTTCGTCTGAGCCAAAGACATCGAAGGCGTCGAGGACTTTTGTGGACAACGTTGACTTAACGAGTTGAAATACTGGTGGGAAAAAGCTAGGAGCTGAAATTTATTTAAAATCATTAATTACAATTGTACTTTAACACAGAAAAGGGGAAATTAACTAATAAAACATTTCCCATGAACTCAATATTATTTTTATATAAAAACATTACATTCGGTCATTAAGATAGTTATTTTATAATTAGTCAATTAACTAATTGATTTTAGTTATTATTTGGTTCAAGATGACAAAAAAGTTGCTGACCATTAAAGATGATAATGTTTCTGGAATAGAGTGGATAATTCGCTTCAAAGATCCTCAACAGCGTTCCCACCAGACTCATGACTTTTGGCAAAATGGGTCATTTTATTAAATAAACTCCTTGAAAAATTGTTATTTTAATGATTTGGGTAATTAAGATGATAAGGGCCTTAATAAAACCATTAGCACTTATAATGATCCGATTAAGGACTTTACCATTTTTAATTAGTAGATAGAATCTAGTTATTATGATCAAAAAATGTGTAAGAATTTTGCGTGGAATCATAACTTGTTATATAAAAGATCAATTCATAAAGGCCCATTTGACTCGTTAATGCACTTGGTTTGGGAATTTTGCCCTTGTGAGGAAACGAGTTTGGAACAAGGACGAGTTCCGAAATGTGTGGATGTGGAGCCAATGAATGTTAATGTTAATGACGATTGCTTGAACAAAAATTACCTCTAATTGACGTGACTTGGTAGAGAGAAAATCCCTTCAAGTCGACCAAAATCACAGCTTGGGGAGAAGTGGAGTTGTTTTTTAAACCTTCTTCGATCATCAACTCCGTCATTCCGATCATTCGGTAAATTAATTCGTTTCGGTAGCCTTGTTGGATCGCATGTCGGCCGTCCCAACTTCCAAATGGAATGAAGGCAACTAAACAATTTTAATTAACGTTATTAATATTTAGTATTTGACTAATTTTATTAAATGCAAGGATTTACCATGCTTTAATAATAATGGTACTAATATTAATAAATTTAATATATTTTAATAAATTAGTATGGATTTTAATCAATCTCACCTGGAGCTCCCTTATCATCAAACCCAGTGAGTCTGTATGGGAATTCAGCAATATCAAATCCAGGCTTGGTGGTTCTGTTCAACACTTGGTCAATTCCGTTCGCTTTCCTCCATTCCAAAGACTAAATTTATATGACTTATTTATTAAAAATGTCATATAATCAATTTATTAATAATGTGATTATTTGATTATATATTATATTAATGAATATCATGCATCATAAAATCATAATATTACTGAAGGAATAACAATTATGTGTATAATGTAGAAGTAAACGCAGTTGCGTTTATGCGTGAATGTTTTGAATTGGGAAATTCCTGCGTATGACTTTTGTTACAATCAAACTACAAGAACCGTTAATTCAAATTCAAGTTTGCCATTTGATTTGACTATAAGCATTATGAACAGATAACATGTACTACTATGTATTGTTTGTGCTCTGTGTATATTGCGTATAGAGAAATAGATAGACGCACCTTAAGATACAAGTTGCTCGCTTTTACAACATCGTTGTCAGCATCTGAAAAAATGTTTGATTTACAATGTAAGTTGTAATTGAAGATCTTCACCATTCACTTTGAACTTTAATCAATTGTGTTGAATAATTTATAATAAATTAATATATTTAAATCAATTACAATTAATCCAGTTTTTAAGAAACATTCGATATTTCTCTGTTGAACTTTTCACATAATCTTGCATTTCTGGTTTCAAGTTCTTTTTTTGAAAGATTTGAGATCGGAACTTAAAAATGACAAATACAAAATTTTTAATTCAAAATTTCAAATAATTAATTAAATTTCTTTTAAAAAATGTTAATTTTAGCTTATTAATAAAAGCTTAAAATATAAATTAAATTAAACATATAGTTTAATAGTTAATTTTAATTTATATATATTAATATGATTTATACCTTATCAACGAGATCGTCATAATCAGTGGAATTGTCAGCAGCGACCGTTGAACCCACAAACAAAATCAAAGTGAAGATCCCCGCACAAGAATATTTTAAATGCTTCATTTTACAAAAATGGTATTTAAATCAGGCCTATTTCGAATACAAAACTAATTTAATTTTGTCCGAACTAATTTTAATGATGATTATTTAAAATAAAAACGACTGGATGTGTTGGATCGAGAATGAGTCGAGATCGCCGTGTGAAATTGTTCTTTATATACTCCCCAGACTCAAACCACCTCACGATTATTTACATACATTTGAGAACAAACGCATGTTTGATCTACAGAGATTCCCTCGTCGTCTCTACCTTCACATTTAATGCAGCGGCGTAAAAAATGAAACAAGCCCTTCGCTCATTTAACTCCCTCGTAAACATATAAGATAAATCCTTGCATATATGCATAAGATAGAACTGTAGTTGCAATTACCTGTTCTCTCTTACAGCACCACCACCAGCGTACCAAAGAGGTGAAGTTTACATAACGCTCTTGAAACACCGAGTTCAAGGTGAGACGACGAAAGAACACAAAGAAACCAATAAAGGGAGACAATAAACATTGAGCTTTATTGGAATGAAACCTCATAAAACCGAAAGCCGCGAAAGTAAAACGTGATTTCGTTTTTACATATTATTACATAAAAAAGCATTTGACATATAAAGTATATGAGATATTTAAAAAAAATATGTAAAGTATGAAATATGTATACTTAAAAAATGGCCAATTATTTCTTAAGACATGAAACCAAAAAATGAGAAAAAACATGGGATTATCCTCAATCATGTGAAATGTAGAAAAAAGATTATCATTGAATAATCTATTGTTTATTATATAATGTGGATTCATGAATTTATATTTTTAATGATGATTCGAAACACACCCTTGTAGTTGAAATTTAACAACTCGCACACGATGGGAAAACGAGGGAATGTTCCTTGAGGAATTCAAGTACAATTCCTCAAATTGTACAAAGGAAGTCTTAATTACGATTTATGTTCATTTTTAATTTAATTCGTGTTTACGTTATAAGTTATAACTATCATTTTCATTATAATGTGTCTGCTTCTAATATATAACCATATTCCCGCATTTTTAAAACTTCTTATCTCATGACTTTAAATTTAAAAATTGTTAAGATTGTATTTAGTATTTGTTTTTTATAGTATTATTTTTTATAGTATTAGTTTGTTTTATTATTATTTGGATATTTATATCATTGTTGTATAAATTATAAAAATTCAATTAATGAGGCGTATATATATATTATGTACTTATTTGTATGTAATATGAGATTGTAAGAAGGTTTCTTCGATAGATTATCAACTTGTAAAGGGATGTTCAATGATTAAATGATTATTAACTTTTTGCAATTTGTGTTGCAAGGGCCGGTTCTCATCAGGAGGAGCCTTTGCGAAACGAGCGACAATGAACACATCAGGTGTGGAAGTGAGAGATCACTCCATGTGTTTAGAATGGGACTCTTGATTGAACTTGCAGGGCCATTGACTCAATCTGACAATATAAATTATAAATAATGAAAACCCTCTCGTTGCGCTAATGGCTCCCAAAGGGTCATTTTTAATTCTTTTACCATTCAGAATCACTTTCATCCTTTCCACTCAAAACCTTTCAATGAAAGATCAAAGCCAAATTTTCGATATCACATTTTTATAATTTGTTGGGCTTTCTAACTTCAAGATTTATTTCTTTTTAAGATCCCAACCACCCTCAAATTAAATTATACAAATATAATAAAATATTTTTTAAATTATAATCTTTTTATCTATAATTTATTTAACTAGGTAGACTTGCATATTATAAAAAATAATATTTAAGTTTTTATAAAAATGTCAATAAATCTATTATTCAAAATTTCCATTTCTATGCTAAATATAAAAAATGCAATAAATTATGATATTTGAAAGAAAGTAAAATAGTTGATTTGACATGTAAAAGGACATTGAATGCCCTTACCTTCAATACCTACAATATAGGCATACTAAATAGTAAATACGTGGTAAAACCAAATTCATGTGAATTTTATATGCTTTATTTGTATTTTTTATCATTATTCAAAAACAGTATTATGTCTTGTATAATTTATTTTTATTTGATGTTCCTGTAATGCAGTCTTGAATTGATCATGATAATATTTATTGTTACCTTCATGTGATATTGTTAGGTTCATTGTTACATATATACTATTACTATTATTACATATTTTGTAAAGGTTAAAATTTCTACAAAATTCAATTATTAATCATTTTCATAGTACACTTACACTTTTAAACATCGTTTTTAATACAAAAATGATTCGATTTTTAATAATTTCTTTGTTATTCCTATTGAATAAAGAAATCGAAGGGACTGTGTATGAAGAAGTTTGGTCCCAAGGAAGAATTCCATTTGTGATCAATTCAGACATACAAGACACATTACGGAACGATTTCCAATGGGCCATGAGAAGAATTGAATACGCATCTTGTGTTAAATTCACCTCTAGAATGCCAGGCGAGAAATTCATAGAGATCCGAAGAGGAAATTGCTCAGAGCCAAAATTTGATTACCGCGGTGTTGGGGTGATCATCACTGCAAATGAAAATTGTCTTCATTCCAATCGAGCTTACGCTGAATACCAATTAGGAAGAGCCATTGGATTTCATGTTGAATATACGAGATATGATCGAGATAAATATATGGAAATTGAAAATAAAACAAGATGCAGAGACTACAAAAACTCAAGAGATTTTGAGAAAGAAAACGCAGATTTTGCATTTTCTCCCATTGAGTTTGATTACTTGTCTCATTTGATGAAAAGATCGAAATGTTATAAAGCTAAAGAACCGTAAAAATATTTTTCAATATAATTAACTTCAAATTTAATAACAAATAATATTGCAATTTGCAATATTATTACAATTTAAAAAGGGGTATCTCAAAATTAGAATTTATTTTCACAGTTACTGTTAAGTTACAGTTAAGTTATATTTTTATTAAATACTATGATAGTACAGAAATTTAATGATGTGTTTAAACCCAATTATGATCAATTTTCCAATCTTTTAGAACTTATAAACTGCATATTTATAGGATTTACATTTTTCTTTAACCCTATGTACTCATTAAACGTTGAAAAATCATTTGATTAGTTTAATAGTTGAATATTTAACATGTATTAAAAAGGATGAGAATAGGAAATAAAAGATGTGAAAATTGAAAATTTTCTCATCAAGAGCTAAACAAAGAGTATCGCATTTTATAATTTGTACACATCCGCAATTAACTCATTAAGTCCATATTTGGATTAGTATCCGAATAACAACTATTTAAATTTTTCTAATTCAATTTAAATATAACTTAAGTAACGATTTAAAATTTTGAGATACCCCGTTTTAAATTGCAAACCCACATATGTTAAAGACCTCTTTATAATAAATTATGAAATATTTTTTAATTTAATAAAATATTATTTTAAGATTCGGACCTTCAAATTTTGGTAGTGGAAATGGAACTTTGAGCGTTGTTGATATTGAAAAGCTCAATGCTGTTTACGCTTGTCCTGGATGCTACTCTTTCAGATTCCACAATAAAGACAATATATCTTCCAATTTATTTCCAGTAGTTGGGGGGTTTGACGCAAGTCTTTCAAAAACAACTAATCTTTACATTTGTCGGTTTTACCATAAAGGAAGTTTAATTCCGGGAAAATCCAATGCCGAAATTTCAAAATGTTGGATTCATGTTGAGGATGAAGAAATTTCTACAGATGAAAATTTCTCGATTTTTGTCAACCCGTATAAAGAACGTAGACTAGTGTAAATTAATTAAATACAATTATCAATTTTATTTAGTTCATTTATTAAATTAATTAAAATAATTATATGTATTTACTAGATGGGTCAAGAAAACGAAACAAGACATTGAGAATGATACTTGGATTCCAGAAAATGCTATTGTTGGTGGAAGAACTGTAGACCAAGAACCGTTATACATTGGACGCTGTTACCTCGTTGGAAGGTGGCCAAATCAACGCGTTGTCTCCAAAATTCAGAAAAGCACAAAGGAATTTAAAGTTCCTTATGGTTCGGCAGTTCACGATTGCAGTAAAGAGTTTGAAGTTCTTACTTGCATTGATTACAATTAAATTAGAATTTAAAATCGGTGTTATGATTCAAAATGTTTGAATACACTAACGATAAATAAATATGAGCTGAATAAATATTATGAATTACTGGGAAAAATCAAAGGATAACTATTAACTATTGTTTAGATAAGGGCCCATAAATTAAAATTATCTCTAATGCATTTTTTTTACTTATAATCATTTTAATCATTTAGTGAGATTTTGCAAAAGAGTTTTAGTGCAAACTTTTATAGATTTTATTTGACATTGGTTTGCTTAATGAAAAACCTGATAAAAAAGGTGATTAGAAAATCCTCTGGTTGATATTAAATGGTAAATAGATAAAATGGTTATTATTGGCTTTTCACATTCGTCATTCTCGATGAACGTGAACTTGTAAATTCGATATATTAATTAGTGTTGAAATCAACTCATTTCAACATGAGTGACGTTTGGAAGTAAATTAATCAATTTACTTCCAAATTATATTTTATTTTCCACTTCCAAATTATCCAACATTTGGAATTCATTTACTCATTTTATGGACAAGGATAATTTGTATGTTTTTATTGGAGTCGTCATTTTTGCTCTCCTATTAAAATACTTGGTTAGTTTATTTCTACAAACTTTTAATCAATTCATTTCAATCGTTGATTTTTCATGAAAGTGCATATAATTAAATGTACTAATATATCAATTCCTATCGTAGCTTCACGTTTATAACAGAAGGAGATTTGGTGACGGGGATCGGGATTATCTCATTGGCTCACACAATATGGCGACTGATGAGAGAAATGATCCTTATACAGGGCCTTATTATAGAGAAGGTAGTGAATTAATGAACTAAATTATTAATTAAATTAAATTATTAACAAATTAATAATTAAATTTTACATATTGGATTTTACATTTGAATTTTACATTTTACATTTGTATGAACAGTGATTTACATGAAACTAAAATTTATGTAAAATATTTAACGAATTAAATAATTATTTCTAAATATTTGATTAGACGACTTACCAGAATTTGAAGACGCTGTGAATTACCCAACGCCTGTTTTATCAGTAATTGAAGTTGAAGAAATGCCACCGACGTATGATGAATATATCAACATGGCAATTCAACCTGAAATGTCCGTCAATCCGAGCATCTCTTTTGATATTGAACAAGAACATGATCGTTACAGAAGATGAAGTTTTAGTTAGAGTTAAAACAATAATTACAACAATAATTTTTGTATTTTTAAATTCACTCTTTATAAATAAAAATGTTAAATCAATTTAATAATAATATGCGTATTACTTTTCAAAGATATTATAATAGTTTATTTTATGGATTAATTCTTTGATAAATTTATAACTAACTATATGTAAGTTATGATAAAATTAATGATTAGGAAAACCACTCATACATAATTAATGATATATGATTTTGATACAAAAGTTATGACTTGATTCTCTTAATCGTTATCAAAAGTAAAAATTAAAATTAGTAATGAAATGAATCCTGATAAATCAGTTATTTTAATTAATTTTATATGAAATATGAAATATCAACTAATATTAATACTATCTGTTAAAATTGATTGGAACAATTTATTTATATTTTAATGATTTATTTTATAAGTAAAAGTACTCACAATCACTTTAAAGTTGACGTAGATAATATAATTTAATGTCATTATTATTAGCTAGCAGATAATTAAAAAATTTAATGACTACCATAAACATAAATAAAATACACTTTGACACGGTATAAATGTAAGAAATTATTTAAAGTGATTAAAATTGCTATAAAATTACAAGTTTAATTTGATAATCATTTATTGTTGGCTAAAGCCTTTTTTTCCTCCATTTATCGTTTCATAAATGGGCACATTGGTTTTGTTTCTCTCTTGCAAGGTCTTGCAGGTCGCCTTTTCGGAGCTTTCCTATTTACCATGTCCAATGGGTTTACCTCCCATCCAGCCATACACAAACATCGATGTTCGTTATTATTATTTGGGTCCGGTTTGCATTCCAAAGAAAGATTAGCAGCACAACCGATTTTTCCGTTTGGTTTACATTTTCCACCAAATTTATCAACGAGTTTTCCCTGATCTTTCTTGCATTGAAATCCATTTGAGATATAATCCCCATCGCACTTACATTTACCGTCTTTGCCACACTCAAGATGTTGATGAGGATCGCAAACTTGGTTTGGTTCTAAATTTGTTGCAGGATCATGAGGCTTGCAAAGATCGCCCATTTCACCTTCTCCCGGAACGCAAGATTTATTTGCATGAAGACCATACCCGGGTTTGCAAATACAAGTTCCATCTTTGCAATTCATATTCGGGGCTCAAAATTCGTTTTATTATTATACATATTATAATTTTAATTCCAACCTTCTAGGCATTTCTTTTTAACATGGTAATTTTTTCTAATTTATCATTTTTCATATTTTAAAATTTATTTAAATAATAGACGCCTGAAAACGATTTGAATGTAATTGAAGAATCATCATTAGAATTTAAAGATGACACGCCACTTCGTAATCTTTTTATTCA
>JAQGBZ010000310.1:0-76867 GCA_034687125.1 Neelides folsomi | reverse complement strand
ATAGACAATCTATGTAATTTAAAAGGTAATGGACCATTAACCCAAATATTTAACATTTTTCTTACAATACCCAAACATATAAGATGCATATAATCTAATGGTATTTGCAAAACAAGGTCTAATTTTGTTTGTAAAAAAGGAGTTATGTTCAAGTGATGGTTAAGGTCAGTTAGGGCTCTAAAACTATCATTAGTTCTCAATGAACAATCATTTCCAATATATAGTATTTTGTGATACTTAGCACTCCATTTACCATTTATTGTACAACGTTCACATGAGCTATATCCATTATGTGTTTTAATGCATTTTATAAATGCTCTAGCAGGAGCATCAGCAATAATTTTGCTAATAATAAATGCATAATGTGTGTTATTTATTTGAATTCCACTATTTTCTAATAGTTTTATCTCTTCTATTAACATGAAAAAATAGCCATTAACATCCTGTGGCTTTGAATTTCCAAAATATATCCCAATAATGAATGGCTGTTTGTTAATTGACTGATCTAATTGACCCAATATTGGCCAAAACTGTCTATTGCTGCTTTTACTTATTGGAAGTCCATCAACATTTAACGTGACTGACAAAAAATTTGAATTAAAAGATTTAAATATTGGGTAATCACATGTTTTAATACCGCATGAGTATCTATGTATTATATTATTTTTAATTCCAAAATAAAAGAATTTTCCTGTACCCATATAATATATTTGACTAAAACTTGGTGTCTTAAGAAGCGTACGAGGATCCTTTGGTAATTTATATTCGTCATTTAATGAATTAATAATTGCCAACAACTCTCTTAATGCATGATGAGTAATATTGTATTTTAAAGCCCAAAAAGCTAAAAGTGATTTTAAATTTTCAGAATTATTGCTATTACTATTGTTAAATACCTTATTGCTAATAGGTATATTATTCGTTAAATCTGAAATTACCTTGATATGTCCACTTAAACTTAAATTATCATTTATTAAATTAGGAAAATCACGGGTTGATTCATGAATTTCATTATTTACAACTGATTGTTGCTTAATTACTGCCAAAGCTTCATTTACTGCTCTAGAAATTCGACGTCGTTTGGTTGATGGAGAGACGAACATTTTTAATTGATTTTTCGCTTTAGTTTTTGATTGGAGAGACGAAACCAATCCTTAATCCCAGTTGTAATTTCACTCTGATTGGCTTTGTCTTTGAAAAATAATACAACTGATCCTAAAATAAATATTTAGATTATACTTAATAGTTTGGGAATTTAAAACTTAAAACTATTTTGAGATTTTTTAGAATTATTAATTGACTTACGTTTAACCAATTCACAAGTGCGAGTTTTTCTAAATTCCAGCTTGTTTTTTCTTCCTTCGTAATTGATAAGAGTTGAAACCTTTATTGAAAGAAGCTTCTTCAAAATACGTTTTGTTGTCTTTAGGTTTGTATCTCCACCGACAGTTGAAAAGTATTTGAGCTGGAATAATTTTTAAAATGTTAATACATTTATTTATTAAATAAATTTCATATCTTCATAATTTATAACATATTAATTAACATACAGCATTTGAATAATTATCATCATTGACAAGCCATTCTTCAAAGTTTGAAAGATCATCCAAAGATCTGGATGGCAAAGTAACCCCCTCAAGTTCTAGCAAAACGCTTCCGCCTTCTCTTAAATCGTTTGATTTTAACTGCCTGTTAATTTCTTCACATTCACGAAAAATCTTTTCTTGATTTCTCAAAGAAATTTCTTGAAAAGCTAATAAATAAAACAATTAAAATTTTGTTAGTTAATATTACCAATAAATAATAAATCAAACTATTAATACCTGTAAATTCTGTTGAAATCTTTTCCAGTTGTGCTTTGAAATAATTGTAGTTTCCACTTAAATCTTCTTGTTGTACTTCGCTCCTTCCATTACCAAGGCCGAGTGATTGGGAAAGATTATCTATATTTTCATTAGAATTAATTATTAAGCACAAATAAATATAAAATATGATTTATAACAATAATTTGTACTAACATTTAATACCTTTGAAAATATCTCCTAGTTCACTTTGCTCATCTGTCGATGACTTTGAGCTCAAACTTGATTCCGAAGTATCACAATCAAGAAGTTTGCTTCTTTTCGTTTTTATTTCACTGTCTGTTGATGATAGCGATTTTCCTTCTTCTGCTCTTTTCCTGGCTTTGTTGGCCTTCAATATGGTTGCTAAAATAAATATACATCAAAGAAAAATCAATTTTAAATTAATAAAATCAATCTATATTGAAATTATTTTGTATATTTTAATTAGTGTTAATTATATTAAATTATACTTACGGCAAATTTTGAGAACATTAACAGCAAAGTTTTCATATTCGATGTATTTCTTCGGTTTGTAATTTTTAAATCTAATTAACTTTAAACGAACAGTTTGGGAATTCGGACCTGAGAGTTTGGGATATTTTGTAAAATCTTTAAGTTTCTTTGTTAATGTCCATTGTGTTGGAACAACAACAATTGAACCGTCTCGGGTTAACTCTACAACTGAAAATGAGTTATATTCTATTAAACTCATTACACATAACACTTAACACTTAAATTTCAAATAATTAGTCGAGAATGAAATATTTAGCGACTTAAAAGAAGGGGAAATGCAAATGGCGTCGCGGCTCAAGAAGCTCTTTATACGAGCGTGTGTCATGTACATTCCGCTTCAAGAGAGGGCGATAGCGCATGTTAAACGTTTACTTATATTTAACTCAGTTTTTACTTACCTACGCAAGTAATTTTTTAATTATTTATATTGACTTATATTTTAGTCACATGTAAGTAATTATAATGTATGAAAATATAAGTAATAATCAAGTCATCAATATTACTTAAAATTATTGTCTTTTTAGTTCACAAATAAAACAAAGATATTGGTATGCTTTATTAGTCATACATTACTAATATTTAGAGATTTTTTATAATCGATCCATTTGTTGACTTAATTATTACTTACATCACTAATATGTTAGCCAAATATTAGTTACATTGTTGTTCGGGATTAGTGAGTTTATTAAGGTGAGCCTTCCATGTATAATTTGAATCAAAAATTACACCTAATATTTTAATAGAAAACTCAAATCAATATTACAAATGCTAGTTTTCTAGATATTTAGCTTTTTTTTACATTATTTAAATTGTTTGGAGTGCCAAATATTACAAATTCAAAATTTTCAGCATTATATTTAAGTAAATTTTTATAACACCATGAAATTATATTATTTATATCAGTTGTTATTTTCGAAATACAAACTTCAATATCACTCGGAAGGAACGAATTTTCACATTTCTTTTTATATGTTTTTATAGTAATTTCTTTTTTGTTGTATTTTATTTCTTCATAAATATCTTTTTGTTTTCTATTTATTAATGATCAAATTTTAATATCGGGCCAGCATTTAATAATTAGATGGGAAATGCTTTATTGCACACACATGAATAATTAATTGACGGCAAGAAGAAATTAAGGAATTTAATTTACGTAATTTTTATAATTTAAAAGTACTTTACCTATAGGTGTGATATAACTTATAATAATGTAATATTAATAAAGATAATTTATAAAATAACATATTTTTTATAATATTCGGTGTTTTTTTAATAACTTTAACGTTTTTGTTTTTACTCTATATCTACAATATTTACACTGTTAGATACATTATAAATAAATAAATTGTAAAACCAAACGTAAATGCAGTAAATTTTGAACGATAACGTAATAAATATTATTTATATAAATCAATTTCTTCATCAGATGAATCCAACAATTCTACTTCAATGGCTTCGTCATCAATAAATTCATTTATTTTATTCCCTTTTTTCTTTTTGTCAAATTTTCTGAATTTAATTTTCATTGATTTTTTCCAATTATCAATATCCTTATCCGTCATTTTTATAAGATTTATTTTAATTTCGTGAGTAATAGGATATCTTGCCATATCTATAAATAACATTTTATAAAATTTTGAGTCTAATTGATTATTTAGTTAAAATTTTACTTAAGTTTTATGGATAAAAATGAAAACTAAAAATTATATATACCATTTAGGAAGGTTCTTCAAGAAGTATGAAATTTAATATAAATTTTTATGATTAACCAATGGACATGTGCCAAATTTTTATAAATTATAATTAAATAAAATATGCGTTAAATGATGATCAAACGCGAACACGTGCTAAATATTGTAATAATAGTGAAATATTAAACAAATTATCTAAATCAATAGATTTTTCAAGCTGGTTTATATTGCCGACTCATCAGCTTAAATTAAGATAAATTGGAATGTTGAATATGTTACATTTTCCATACAAACTTATATTTTCAGCTCACATCCTTGTAATTAGTATATCAAAAGGTTTAGAATATGTTTTGACCTGAATACTTATACTTTTATGTACATATACTCTATACATACATTTTAAAATTATAGACACTCTAAATGAACATATTAAATTATATCTAGGTAATATTCTTTATGAAAAGGGTTAAATGTGATATTAATGACAAAGCTAGAAGGTTATTTCTAAACTGTTAAATAAACTTAAGTTATACCTATATGGTTACCTATGTAAATATAGGGTAAGTGGTATATTAAACAAATAGACCTGTGTATCATTATTCCTTGTCAAAAGGATTTAACTATAAATCATAATTTTATCATCGAAATATTATTTTGTATAAATGAATATATCTTTGTATACAACTATATGTATCTTGTATGTATATATTAACATCATCTTATTCGTCTCAGGTAATCTTTTCTTGAGGACCTTTGATTTACAGGTCATCCTTAGAAAGATAGTTTTGCTACATAGCATTATGTATGTACTATAGTTATGGTTTCCGAATTCCCGGGAACGCTCTCACATGAGAATATCCCTATATAAGTGTTCCCGGGAACGTTCCTGGGAACCATTTATCTGGCATGGGAACGCTCCTGGGAGCATTCCCGGCAAGTGGCATCCTTAACTATAGTATATTACCATTCAAGTATATCTAATATCTACCAATATTGTATGAATGTAACATGTTATAGTACTATAATATGTATATTTGCAACCAGTTTTATGAGATCAGAGTCACTCTTAATCTTTTCCACCACAATCATCACACTTTCATTTCTACTCATACATTGATAATTTTTATATATAAAATTATAAAGCCTGCAATTTCCACAATGAAATCATCCGAACAATCATTAAATGATGACTTTTTATAATAATGATGCAAATTCGCAAATAGCATTTTTCGGTCATCTCATAATACTCATAAAGTTTAAAAACACCACAGAATTCAGGAGTTACAAAGTAAACATTTAAGTATGTGATATCCAAATGTTTTCATATAATATTTAATGTATAGAATATTGGCAAATGAAAAATGGATCTAACTTAAAGTGTGTTATATACACTAGAACACTACAGGTATAAAATACATATTGAAATTGTAGCAATTTTGTTTTAGGATGAAAAGATTGTGCTTGCTTCCCCAGTTAATTTGGAAAGAACAGGCGGGTGTGTCATATTAAAAAAGATTCCCTAATTGTAGTTAAACGAAGTGTGAATCCTTTAAACAAAAATGCCAACTTATATCAACAATTAAATGTTCATTTTAAAAAATGCAATATACCTCTCTGTTATAGAAATCATGTAAAAATTGTGATGTGACAATGTCAAGTTAATATTATAAACTGTATTAACTTATACATATATACATATACCTATATTGTAAGTAAAATGCATTAAAGTTTGTATTGTATCCTATTATCTAATAGTGGTCTACAATTCTACATGTTTTGTCACGATGTTACGAAGAGATGTATTTTTATCAAATGAATTGAACAACAAAGGTGTAACATTAAAGTGGAGGGGTTCAAAGTTTATTCTCAAATACAAAAACCATTGTATTATGAATCTTGTCTCAAACTGACCGTTGAACTCTCTAAAGTTTACTGAGAGTTTTTTTGGAGCTAACAAGCGAAGAGGTCCAAGAGTCATTTTATTGTTGAGAGTGTAAGAGTTTGGAGATAAAAAGTGTTCAGTTTGCATGATCTTTGGACATCAATATCATTCAAAGTTTAGGTGAGGTAATTAAACCTATTCAATTAAATACAAATGGATAGATTTGGGTTGAAAGTGCAAAGTGGGAATTAATTGTTGGTAAGAAAAAGGTCAGTCCAAGGTTCCTTCCCCTCTTCTTATAACTTCCACTCACCTTTTTCCCTCTCTACAGTTCATTTCCAACAACTCACACCAACACAGCAATTATCAAAATCAAACCGGACACACAAATCGTACAAGAGTTAACCAAAACAATAAACTTAACCTAAGCATAATTGTTTAACTACTTTAAATATACATGCGATTGTATTTAATTTTTTTAATATATCGAAATAATGTGAAAGTTGAAAGTTTTAATATAAATAAAATATTAAAATTTTCAATTACCAACACAAGCAAGTTGGCCGTAATCGTAAGCAAACATTTACTATTCATATTTTTATCCGGTTTATGGGTCATTCACATTTACTATATTGTAGACACTTTAAATTATTTTATCAAAACTTGATGCATTATCATTATATTTAAAAATTTAATAAAAATAACTAACATAACTTTTATTTTACCTTACAATAAATGAGAGGTTAGATTCATCATAATAAGTATTCATCGAGCTTAGTCATCATTAGAGCGCGTGTAAATTTTGTTTAATCATTCATTTCCCCCGTCATCGCTCATGTAACGAGAGAGCATGAGCTCAACGTAAACAGTTTTTCTTTAGCGGAATCTGTAAAACATGCAGAGAAAAAACATCTCTGGCTCATTCATTTGTTTGTGTACAGTTTAATTGAGTTTAACTGTCAGGTTATCCCAATTGCATGACTTATGACGAATTTGTGGTGAATCTTAATGAAAGAAAAAGTGGCTTTTTAAAGTTTTTAGGATAAATTTACATCTAGTGCAATTAACATAATTTATCATTAATTCCCTATATGTTGTATGTAGAGTAATGATGTTGCAGTTTTTAGATCAGAACATTCCTTAAGAACGTGGAAATTAGGGAATATGTTATAAAGTGTTATTGACTTCTAACTTTCTCAAAGAATAATTTCATGAGAAATTCGTACATAAGTTGAAAATAGATTGATCATGTTAAAATATGTGATGTTTAATATTCAATGACGCGGTTTTAATTATGCCACCGTGTGGATTTATCCTTCCTCGCTCTACATTTTATCAGGCATCAAATCCTATTCAAGTTTACCAATCTTAATTTAATTCTTGACACTCTCCACTTTCAATGAACCAATAAAATGCAACATTATCTAATAGAGTTATATAATTCAAACTTATCAAATGTGATAAGCTATTATGCACCATTACATAAAAGTAACTATTAACATACTTATACTAAATATGCCTTTAGATATTTAATTTTTAAATCATTGCTGTATGTATTACAAATATTTCTAACGAGTATAAGAATGGAATAAATTCGAATATTAAATTCAATATTTATATATTGTAATTTGAGTTTTATTTATTATTATAAACTACTGACGTCAATTGAAGGTTTAAACAAGAATTACAAAGCATTACAAATTGACATTTCATATTTTTTGAAATATCTTTACCACTTGTGCCATAAATTCTTCTGAAATTATCATCAATATATTTTTTAATTATATTATTATAAGTAAATGTGAGTGACTTTTCTCAATGGGGTGGTTGTGCTTTATGGAAAATGAATATTTGAAATAACCGTCCTTTGTTTTTCAGGTGTAAAGGTGTGGGAGTTTGGAATTGCAGTTACATTCTGAAGATCTTAATAAGGAAGTGTGGGGTGAAGGATCCTTCATTATCTCACAACTTGACGTTTGGAAGTGAATGGAGCTTGCGGGCAGGTCGAGCCAATATAAATTCCTTTTGACAATCTCAAAGGATTGAAGGAAGCGAAAGAGGAAAACGAAGGTTCTCAGCGTCAACTTCCTTTGATATTCAAATTCACTTCCTCATTTAATTTATTTATTCAAAACCACATGATTCAATCTTGGAATCTTGAACAATTATTCTCATTATTCTCATAATAAATATTAAATAATATACAACGTGAAAAGAATAAGAACCAAAGAAGAAACCAAAGAAAGAAATAAGAAAATGTTTACCAAGATTGTGTTTCTAATTGTGTGTTGTTCCTTCCTCGTTTTCCTTATTGGAGGAATTGAGGGAGCTCCGTCCAGTGCGTGGAAGCAATCGAGTCTCAATTTATTCTTTAAAGATGATCGGAAGAAAGTTGATAATCATTACAGTTGGGGATATGATTTGGCCGATTTGGGGAAGATCAAAATCCGACATGGAATGAGAAGACCAAACTCAGCAATAAACACAGAGACGTCTTGTCCTAAGAACGAAATCAGAGGGAGGGATGGAAAATGCCGAGTTCCTTCAAGATTCTCACTATACAGAGTTGGAAGATAGCAAAAGGAAAATTTTAATATTTAATTCATTATTGAATATTAGGCAATTACATTTACTAAATTAATAAGATTGTTTTTACCAAATCTTAAAATTTTAAGTCTATCCTTGAAGTCCTTAACTATGTATTAGTATTTTTATCGAATCAAAATTATTATCAATAATACAGATATTATACATACCAATATATTGTACGATATTATTACTATTTACTAATTTTTGATGAATCGCATACTTTAATGGGCGTTTATACTGTATAACTTTTAATTATATTTTTTAATATACTCTGTGCAATAGCAATTAGCAATATTATGAATATTTTATATAATCATAAATATGTAGTAATTTATTATATGAATCTTGGTTTTGAAGATTTCCTTAAAAGATTTGTAAATTTAGAACCAGAGGGTTTTGTTTGAAATTAAATGTTAGAACATGTTTACCTCATAAATATCAAAAATAGTCATTTGTGTTGTTCTAATTTAATTTATTTAATTGCCATTTTTAATATAACAATTACTTATAAGACTCAATTTAATATAAGAATTTTAGATTGACTAACTACACATCTCTACTCTAATGATAAAGTGAAATTAAAATGTGAATTTGATCATATTTGAATTATTTATTATGACTTCATGTTGAACAACATTGTTGTTGGAACAAACTTGTAATATATATTTTTATAAAAAAATAACCTTTGTTTATTCAATCAATAATAAAAAATATCATTTTTGTAAGAACTCATTTATAATTTTTGCAACTGGTTCGGGAGTGTTCATATGAAGATGATGAGTTCCAGGCACAAGGTGATATTCCACATGAGAACTTGTTTCTTTCAATGTTTCGACCATTTTGAGGAGATTTTCTCTTGGGTCATAATCCTCCCCTGGATCTCCTTTGATTACACACACAGGGCATTTGATTAATTTAGCCCTTTGAAGACTGAGCTCATAGGAATATCGTCCAAGAGCTGTCGGAACGGTCGCACGGAGGTCGTGGGTCCAAGTGACCTTCCCGTCTTTTTCTTTTGTTCCGCGAGAGAGCAAAGCTCGTGACCCGTCTTCGTTAATTGTTCCTTTCCGAGCTTTGATGAATTTCGCGTAAATCTCTTCTGGAGTGTAAAGCGGTTCTTTTCCGCTGGCCAATTTTGCCTCAGAATCTAAGAGCTTCATTACGGCATATCGGGCAGCTTTTGGGACGTCTGAAGGTCCGGTTGGATAAAGCCCTTCAATAGCAATGAATTTTTCAACATAACTAAAAAATTAAATAAAAAATTTATTAAAATTCAATTCAATAAAAAAATTAGAATAATATGTACTGAATGACATGAAGTGAATATAATTATAAAATGTTGTTTTAATTTCTAAATCTAAATGTTAGTTTAATATTAGTTTTATGAATAGTTTCATAATGAAATTTATAGGAAATTATTACTCTTGACAAGCACCAACAAATCCAAATGATGTAACAGCACCAATCGAATGACCCATGAGAGTAATTTGATCCCAATTAAAATGTCTTAAAACTCTGTGCAATGTGAAGAGAATCTCCGCTCCCCAGTCATAATGGGGACACATGTGAGCTGATCTTCCATGACCTGGAAGGTCAAGTGCGAAGAAAGTTGAATTAGGGACAAGAAGATGAGGAAGAAGAAGATCAAAACTTCCACAATTGTCCAACCACCCATGAACACAAATAACTGGAGTTTTAGGAGTTTTGTCGATTTTCTCTCCTTCCCATAATTTACCTAAATTATTGAATGGCCATTTAAATTAATATTTTATTTTCAAGATATAAAAACAGAATTAAAAAATTTATGTGGACATCTAAACCCAACGCATTATAATCTATAAACATTAAATAATTGATATAAAGTTAAAATTACAATTAATTAAACCGAACCAAAATCTTACCTGCAAGAACTCCATAAGGAGTTGGAATTTCAATTTCCGAAATTGTGAATTTATTCGACTTGGTTATTGTTGATAAACAAAGGGACCTTGATCTTATTGAATTAAATTCCACCCATCTTTTATCTAAACACTTTATCGACCTTCCAAAATCACAAACTGTCCTTAACATTCTTTGTAGTTTAAAATTGACTTGTACTAAACATAAATTATTCAACTGTCTTATTTAATTATTAATATAAATTATGTAAATAATGTTTCAATACCTTTTTAATTATAAAAAATTCAATATAATATTTAATTATTTACAAATAAATAAACCGACAAACTGTAAATAGTAGCAGTATTAGTTTCATTAAATTCAATATATAATTGGGTTTAATTCTAGTGGTTCGAGTGCCACCAAATAGTGAAATGGGTCTTTCCTGTTTCTTATCTTAACCAACCTTGATCATCATTTTCAACATTCAAAATCATAAGATATAGCATTTAAACTATCATTTATCATTTCATTTATGATTTATTTATTGTCAATACTGTAAAAAAATACCAATTTATCAATACAGTGTAAGTATGCTTGTAATAAAATGAATATAAATGAAATCAATGTAACTTGCTATATTTATTTATTGCGTGAACCTAAATAACAAAGCAAATACTTATGAATATAGCCACGCACAAGAATAAAAAACGATAAAAGATAAAAATTAAGAACGTTATTCATAAAGTTTAATTAATTTAATATTTGTAATAATGAAATTTATTTAGATTAGCCAACTACTATAAGGTAAAAGTTAACATGATATTAGAGAATGGAATTAAAAAAAAATTGTTATTTAGTTTGTGAGATTAAGAAATGCTGTTGAGATTTATTCGACTTTCCATCCGAGAAAGCTTAAAATGAGGGTTTTTAGAGGCAAGAGTGCGAATTTCTCCTTGGAGCTCCACTGGCAAGTCGCTCTCCTTTACATTCACAAATCTAGAATCAAAGGCGAATATATAATTATTATACCATATTATTATTTTATCAATATTTTATAATGCTTGTCTTGTAAGTAGTTAATTTCTATTTCAATATGGAGTTAAATAATTAAAATATCAACCTATCGGATGCATTTGGTGGAAGAACGAGTATTTTGGTTAAAATTTTTGTGAATTTTGAGCTTCCTGGTAAAATGGAAAGCCAGCGCGGGAGTTTTGTGAGTAAAAATGTTTCTTTTAAATACATTTGTTCCAATCTGGTTGAGATTTGATCAATTTCTACAACTTGCAAAAGTCGCTAAAAATGGCAAACAAAAGTTTAAAAATCAAAAGTTATTTTTATATAAATATTTACATACCTAGTTTAAAATAGATTAAATATTACAAAAATAATAAATATACACTATAAACTTTAATAAAGTTTGGTTTAGTTAATATTTATAACAATGAAAAAAGTACCTGTGTGTCAGAAACAATAAATCCCATGAGTATTCTAAGTAATAGGATTGTAATCATGACATAAAACAAGACAAAGAGGATGAGCCCAGTGACAGGGAAATGAGTTGTGAGTCCTTCTCGATATTCTTCATAATTCACCTTCCCCATCATCATGAGAAATATCGTCATTAGAGCATCCCTGAAGGCAAACAATGAAGGAATTGCCTATAAAAAGGAAATAAGAGAAAAAATAAACCATTGTTAAATATCAATAGTCATAAGTTAACACAATTTTTTACACAAACTTATACAAAATTTGAACAATCAAAAGATACTTGAACATACAAACTTGTAAAAAGCAATATAGTTTTATAAGTACGATAGTAAGATGTGGAAATTGCATAATTTTGATCAATAATTAAGTTTTTTATGTCATCGGGTTAAATATGCCAAGCGAGTTTTTTTACCTCAGGGAAAATCATGTGGAGCGAAACAGCAAAAGTTATCATAATAACAAAAAACAGCGGCGTTGACTCCATAAATCTTTTTGTGACCTTGAGAAGAACTTTAAAGTAAATTCCCCAATTGGTCAATTTATTCACGACATCAAGGAGGAGAAAGGCAGCGAACAAAGTTCCAACCTTCAATATAAAACAATTCAATAACATTCGCCCAAATTGTCATATTTGTCTTATAGTGATAGATGACAAGGGAAGTCAAATGTAAATATGTAAATATTAGCTTAGATTTATGAATAGGAATTTTCATACATGTTGTAAAATGTATTAGAAACATTTTTTGTTACAATGTATGATTTTCTATATTAAAGTGTACATTTACATTGTACATAGATGGATTGTTATTTTTATGAAATAAATTGATTTTATATTGAAACTTACCGCCACGATTTGATATTGGTAATAGAAAAGAGCCTTTGATGGGAAAAGGATGAGGAAAAGCGATGTGACAAAGAGCCACTGCATCACATTCTCAAGCTTGATGTATTCACGACCCAAAGAGGTCAATTGGAAAAGTTCTTTAGAACAGAAGAAAACTGAAATGATGAGAAGAATTGCTGGGCGAAGGAGCGTGTCTTTATTGCTGATGACGTTCCAAATAGATTCAAAAACTTCCTAAATATATATTTAAAACATTTGATTTAATTTAGCACTAATATTGTAAACTTTGGATTTATCAAAATTTTAATAATAGTGTTTTAATATAATTAATGAACAAGCCAATTGAATCAGTTTGAAATGTTCAAGGTTTTTATATTATTTACCTTCCCACTCTCTCCCTCATCAAAAGGATATTCCCAACATGAGTAATTTCGCCCTGATGAACCTTCTAAATTTGAAGGTTGGCACGTTGCGTAGTAAACCTCAATGGTGTACCATCCGTATAAGGCAAGCCAGATTGACTATTTCATGATTAGTTTGAAATTTTTATACATTAATATTAAGTATAACTACCTAAAATATAATACATAAAATTTAATAATTTGTATAGGAAATTATATTACATGAAAGCAAACAGATAGATAGAAAAAAGGTCGAATTCTTCTCCATTTTAATTCTAAAAAGATTCTTGTCAATGGATGGGTGAGGATTTCTTTAGAAATCGCTTCCCTCCCCTCTTTGACAAAATTCAAAAGTTCAGTTTCGCGTGAGATTAAAGTTAAATCTTGTTTGGGGGCTTCTTCTTCTTCTGCTTTAACTTTGGATTTTAATTTTGATCTCCGTTTATTTGCTTTTTTAACTTTCCCCACAATTGGTCTAAATAAAAATTTTTAATTGCATAAAACCATTGAAAACGAGTTAAAATTCATTGTAATTTAGTTTTATGATGGTGTTTGTACTCAAAATTGAGTCGATATTGCCGTGCGGAAGAAGAAACATTAAGGTCATCTTGAATGAAAGCCACGCCTTTGTCGAGAAGATGAACAACAGCACTTGAGGTGTGTTCATAAATTAAAGCTAAAGCAACTTCTCCACTTTTTGAACTAAAATGAAAAACATTAGTTAAAAAATGAATACTTCAAGTTAGAATAACATTCACATATTTTAAATCCAAATGTTAAATACATAGATTTTAATATATTTTAATATTTCAGAATGGATTTTTATACCAAGTGTTAACTTTTGCCGATCTTATTAGCAATTCTTCAACAAATTCGGCTGCTCCATTTTTAGCTGCTAAATGAATCCTATAAATTGCATTAATGTTATCAAAATTTAATAAATAGCATTAAGCTTATTCAAATAATAAATTTTTATTCCATATTTCCTATACAATTATATTAAATTATTACAATTGTTAATTATCTTAATCAATTAATAATCATATCAATAACTTTTGACTTCACATGAGTCAACAAATGAATACATTAAGTGACATGGATTGGCAAAATAAGATAATTGTTTTAAGAAATTTTAATACTTAAATGCTAACATTAAATACTTTTCAAAACAGATAAACAGAAGGGTTGAAAGTCATATTATTGACTGCCTCTCCTGCGAAAATGTTAACCCTTGACTCTTTAATAAGATAACTCAAACATCTAAATGTTCCTGGGTAATTTTCTTAAAACAGCGAATAAGACGTCAGCTGGCGGCCGCGGCGGCCTATTCTTTGTTTAACAGTGTAAAGAATTTAATATTCAATTTACCCGCCTTCACCGTTGATGTCTTTTGAGTCAATGAATTTCCTCATTTCTAGTCCTTTGTCAGACTTTGGATAATCCACAGATTCATTATTTGGATCGAGGAATTCCAATAATTTCTTTAAACATTTAACTCCATTTTCCAAATTATCTACAAATGTTCCAATGATAATTATTAATTTTTATATTAATATTATGAGTAATTTATATTATAGAATTCATTGTACTTTCTGTTTTACTTACATTATTAAAATATGTCTAATAGTTCGGTAAATATAAAATATAAAGTATTAAAAGTTTCACCTGACGTTGCTGCCCAATGCAAAGGCGTCCTTTCAAATCCATCCTTTGCTTCCAAATTCTCCTTGTTCAAACATTTTGCGAATTTCTCTTCGTTCCCCATTTTGGCGTAGTAATGAAGCGGGAAATCCGTTTTGAGATTCGGCAAGGAATTTTTAAGAAGAAACGGTTCCATTTCAATTTCCTTCTTTTCCATTTTAAATCTCTTCAGCTCAAATTGTGGTGCTGAATGAGCTGAAAAATGTTGGATGTGAATGGGCGGACGTTCAAATCTAACCATCAACATCCTTCCAACCCCAATGCCATTTTTTGTGAAGTTATTGGGGACTGCACGAGGAGTCCATTGTGATATTCACCATGCTAATTGTTAAATACCTTTCCTATACTTCTTACTCATACTCAAATACCCATGAAGGTGTCTGGTTTAGGTAACTTTATTTGGAAGAGAATTTTATTGCATGAGCACATCTTTATGCTTACATCATTCTTCCATGCAAAAATGTAATTAAAAAAACTTAGGCTTTTATATTGGCATATTATTTACACAGTCAGAGCCCTGTCAGAGTTTGACTTGCCTGACTCTATATGAATTAAAAAGAATAAAAAATATGGAATTATCACTAAACTCGTAAGTTTGCATTTAAACAGCTCCTAATTATGTATTTTAATGCCCTTCATTATTTTTTATAAGGAGCGGATATGATGATCATTGTGGATAATTAGAATTGCTCCTGTGCTTAGAACACCTCTTGTTCAAACTATTTAATTGTTTCATTTACTGAGTACAAATTAGCAGTTATAATAATTTTTAGTTGTAAAATCATGCTCATCATACACTTGTAATTTCTTATAATACACCTTTACATGTACACATATACCTTTAATAATTAAATATGTAAAATGAATGAAACAAAATTGTAATATAATAGAGTAAGAAAAGTAAAAATTTCATTTTTCAATAAGTTCT
The DNA here is from genome assembly GCA_034687125.1 of Neelides folsomi. NCBI lineage: Eukaryota > Metazoa > Arthropoda > Collembola > Neelipleona > Neelidae > Neelides > Neelides folsomi. Next base: position 61,102 of record JAQGBZ010000310.1, on the reverse strand, counting down.
TTACAAAGAAAATTATATAATGAAGTTCATAGATAAAATAACCTTTGCGCAGAATAACGGCACTTTGGAATATACATATATTCCAAAGACGCCGAATATTCCATTTTTTGAATTACGACCCCAAAAAATTAAAATTTCCAAAATTCTTTTAGTCCATATAATATAGCGGCTAAACTATCGTGCTGTTTATATGCATTTCCTTATTGTAGGATAATTTTAGTAGCTTTATACCAGATTTAAAAGTGTCGCAAAAATTCACGGAAGTGGGTATAATATGAGTTTGGTACGTACGTAATACAGGACTTTTTGTCCCATACTAAATTTGAATTCAAGTAAAAATTTTAAAAACAAACTGGACGGACTCCATCATTTTGAATTTTGTTTGGGCAATTACATATGTATGGTAGAATGCATTTAATTATTATTGAATTGAAAGTCCAGTGTTTATACTTCTAACTAACAATGAATTCATTTTCAACTCATTTCATATTTATAAGTTTCTTGAGGGGCCAAAGATCGAGAGTTTGACTCTCCAAATGTATGTGTGGCGTGGGAAAATGCTTATTAGGCATTTGTCATTTGGCAAGTGTTGATTTTTGCGTTTGTAATCATGTTCGTCTAAACAGATCCCATTAATTGTAATTGATAAAAGTAATAATAAAATCAGCATAAAATCCCGTTTACATTATTGAATCATAATATTAATAATTAAATTTTACATTAATGAATATTTTGAAAAGTAATAAAACTATCTGTTAGTATTGTATTTTAATTATGTGATTTATTCATCTTTATTGTGTAGGAGGCTGACTATGTGTTAGTAGTAAAGTATATTGAATTAGCCTCATACTTATAATTATAAATGATATATTTAGTAGTAATAATAAAGTAGCAATATAAATATAATATAGAAGTATAATATAGTAGTACTTATTTATGTGAATAAAATATTTATTACATACTAACAAAGATTTAAGTTTTTTTTCTTCTCTATATAATTCAAATTCGATAATTTTAAAATATTCAAATTGGAATAGGTACATATTGGTGACTCGAATATATTCTAAATGTTGTTAAAATTAATATGCAATTACAGTACAATGATTATATATTGCTGAATTTATGATATGATACACTTATATGCTTATTCATAGCTTATGACATAAAACTATATTCACATAGCAAATTGTATAAATATATAGTAAATTTACTAATTTAAATAGTAAAGATTTTCTATAATTTAAAAAAATCACATTTAATAGATATGCGTGAGTACAAATATTATATGTAAATATATACATAATTTCTATCAAGCAATAAAATTTTTGGAAATTTAAACTTTTCGTAGAGATAATACATGTCATTTAAATATTTTAGATTATTCTAAAATTATAGTTTCGAACATAATAAATTCGTTTTTATTGACAATATTGACCTTAAATAATAATTGATATGGCACTAATGTATAGTTCAATTTTATTTTATGTCATTTATTATATAATACAAAATTGTATAAAATGCTGGATAGTTTAAGCAAAAGCTAGGAAGATAATAATAATCATGTAATTATATGTTCTGATTGAGCTTAAAATATCGATTCCATTTACAAAATAGGTAGGTATATAATTATTTTAATATTATTTCTACTTTTATTTATTATAATTTTTAGCCTTAATTTTACCAATTAAGCAAATCTATGCTAAATTTATACCTACTTTATATAATTGTAATAAGGACCATAAGTACATAACTATTTCGGCAAAATTATTATACATATATTTGTATATCTAGATTTTAGTTTTTTGAAACAATTACAATTTGGAAAATATTACCCGATAGAACAAATCATAATTTCAAAAACCTCCAAATAATTTTTAAGTTAAATTTCACTATTTTAATATCTTAACCTCCTTTATTATTTTCAAATTTGTGAATGTATTTAATTTTATTAAGAAAACAAATTTAGAAAATTACTCAATTAATTTGATTAATTCAAAACCTTATAATGATTACAAAACACATTAAGTACTTTTTTATAATCATTATAAAATTATTTTCAATTGTGGTTCCTATTAATTGGAATTTTAAAATAGACAATGTAGTTTACGAAAAGAATTTTTTTAATAAAATTGTATTTCCTCTGCTCGCTATAACTTATCCATGTATTTTTATTTGCTTCACACTGCAATTTTCTTATGATTTAAAATATTGCGATGAGGATTTTGATCATCTTCATAAATTTATTTACATGTATTATTTCATAGGAATTGGAGCTGTTGGATATGCTTCAATAAAAATATACAATTGTATACATCTGATTGTATACATGTTGAATCAAACATTTAAACTTGATAAAGCAATTCAAAGTAAGTAATTTAATAATTTATTTAATAATTTATTTATTAAATTACATTTACTACAAAGATTATTAGGTATTAATAAAATACTTTTTCTATAAAACGATTTCTTTTATATTTATAGAGATATTTTTTAATGATGTTGAATTAAAAAATATTCAATCTGCAGTATTAAAATTAGTAGTAATATTCGTGAGTTTTTCAATCTTAACCTATTTATTTGCTTTATTTTTATCAATTCAATCAACTTTTGATCCAAAGTATCCATTCAATAGATATTTTTTTACCTATATGGAAATTATTTTTGGAATTTCGACAGAAGTGAAAATTTTGGGTTTTTTCATTAACTTATTACTTAATGGAATGGGAATCTCATATTTTATTGGTTTAGGAGCAATCGGAATTGTTTACATAATTCATTTAACTTTTACTTTTACATTCATGGGAAAAGACAGGAAGAGATATGGAACCAATTTTACTTTTTATCGCATTTTAAAAATTGAACGAATTTTATTCAATGTTTTTGATTGTTTTTTGAACGAATTTATTGTTATTTTGGGTGCATGTTATTTCCTTACAACTATTTTGCTTAACTTTTGTACAATCAAATTTTTTGCTATTCAGGAAATGCCTGGTTATTTGGGATGGCCAATTGGAACTTCCAATGTTTTTCTATTTTGTCTATGGGCATCACGATTCTTAATTAAATTAGCACGGATGGAAATGATTATTCGAAATTTTTATCAACAAGACAAATACTGCAAAAGATTTCTTAATGGCATTCTTTCTTTTCAATTTAAAAATGGAGCCTATTTTAAACTAACTCCGTCAACAATAATGCGTGGTTATATATTTAGTGTTGAACAATCTGTTTCTTTGCTCTTAATGTAAAATTGTTTAATTTGATGTTTGGTAGCCCCTTAATATTTAAAGAACAATTAAGTTAATTAAGTTATTAACAATATATTAAAATCCTAAAAATCGATATTAAAATGATTATTGGGGAAATTCCCGATTGTTTTATCCTAGAAAGAAACCTCGATCAATTCAATTGGTATAAAAAGAGAAGTTAGAGCATTTCTCAGCATCTCTTGTCTCATATCATACACTCATTGGAGGAGTTGTGGATATGTGATTAGTGATTAATGATTGGTGCGCTCGGTAATAAATGCAATACTTATTATCAATAATTGATTACCTACCTATTAATATTTGCAAACAATAAAATTATTAAGTTTTATTCATTGATTGAACATTAGAGAGATAGACATGTACTTTGAATTCAGTCACATTTGTAGTATTTTTTGTAATTAAACTCATATTTTCAGCTACAATATGATTTTAATTTTAGACAATTATTGTAATTGTAAATTATTTTTATTATAGGTATTTTTTAAATTGGTTCTTCAAAAGAAACCCTTGTTTCTCTTTCGCCATCTTCTTTTTTATTCCCATTGTTTTCGATCCCAACCGCCACTGACCGCTTGAGAGTCCCGGTCTTTACTGGCACAAGTTTAGTTTCATTATTCCCAGAATCATCTTCATATTCCCGAACAATTAATGTAGAAGCTCGTGCCGGAATGAGCATTTCTCTCTGAGGTTTAGTAAAATCGACACTTCTCCTCCCACCAGCTGCCACCGTTGGATCCAACACAGAAACATATCCTCCTTGTTGCGGTGAGGGAATCCGCATTTGAACTGAAGGCGTCGTCCCACGTGAGTCGACATAAGGAATCGTTTCATTGTGATCCAAACGTGGGACGAAAGGAACTTGCTCGAATTGATAATTTCTAGGTAAAACATCAACGGCCCCTGAAGGGGATGAGGAACTAAAAAATGCCGGGTTTGGATGCGGAGATCCGGTCCCCGGAACATTATGAAAAACAGGAGGGAAAAACGGCGGCGGAGATTCACGCCGATTTCTTTCCATCATCCATCTGGAGACTTTTGTACGCGGGTCATAGTTAGGACCGAGGAAATCGGGACCGAAACCATTTTCTGTTTCTGTTTCGGACATTGTTTCACTCATTGGCGGTTTTCGTTTCCGCTCGGTGAAATTGATTGGTTGGAAAAATGAAGACAAACGGCGTTGGGTTTGAACTTCCGCGCCTTCTTGTTGGCTGTTAAGATTTGACTCGTGAGTGTCCGAGTCAGGATTTAGTGTTTGAAAATATCTTTTTCGTAGGGCAATTTCTGCTTTTTTGAGTCGCTGTCGTTGATAATAAAGACCGAGAAAGCAGAGGAAGTTGAGGAGGAGGAGCAAACTCCCGATGATGACGATTGAACTTTGACCTAAACTTGTAATTGTTTCGTCGGAAGTCGATGGAGGTTGTTGGTTGATATCGAGAACATTTTGGTCGCGTGATCCACCTCCTCTTGGGAAGAAAAAGTCTGAAGATGTGAAATTCTTTGAAGTGTTTGAAGCGAACGGTTGAAGTACAGCCGGGAAAACAATCGCCCAAAAGTTCATTTGAGAATTACGATATTTGGATGGAAATTCAACTTCCCTTCCTGGAAAACACAATTGTAAATATTTTATATTGCTATTCGATTCTAAAATTGTAAGATTTTTATCTTAATTAATTAATTAATTAAAAATTCCGCATTTAAAATAAAATTATTTATAATTTTGTAATATAAGTACTTTATTATAAACATTTATCAAAGTTTAAATAAGACGATTTTTACCCAATTCCAAATATCTTCTGCTATCTGCATTGTATTTTGGCCAAGGTTTGCTTCTTAAACTCCTTGTCCTCCCCGCACCAGTTGGATCAAATTGATTTGGATCACTAAAAATTAAAAATATATTAAAAATTCAATGATTTATAATTCAAATGTTCATTATCAAATCTAGAAACAAATAAAATGTCTCAATTATTTCATATAAAATTGTCAAATGAAAAAGTTACCCGTATTTAACAAAATTGGCTATGAGTGAAATGAGGAGCTCGAAAGGATGGAGATCCGTGTCAAAATAATTTTGATGTGGCAATTTGTCATCGTATTTCCAATTAAAAACACTTTCACTAAAGATGTACGAAACTTCATTGTTCTGTAAAATTATAAATATAATAAAAACATATCCAGAGACAAATCCTAGTCTTTAAAATTATCATTAATTCATTACTAAATTTTAATTAAATAAATCATCTGACCTTATTTTTCCTCAACGGATCAAAGTCTTTAAAGAGATAAAAGAAAGTGTTCCGCCCCGTTTTAGAATGCGTATTCAAAAGATCCACCATCGGATAAACCAAGAGGAAATCTGATAAAATCTCTTTCATCGGCGGCGCCGTTCCATATTCACTCACTAAAGCTCGAATCACTTCCTATAGAATTTAAAATGAAAAAAAGTTAAGAAGCTGCAAAAGTCAATTTGTCGTTGAACTTTTAATTATATAAATATTAAATAAAAAATATTGAACTTTATTCTGGATTTTGATCATTAATCTCATTAAATTAATTTACCCTCTTTAAATAATCTGAAGGTTCCGAGGAGCCGTCAATTTTCAATGCAAATTTAATCGCCGCTGTGACAAATCTGTCCAAACTTATATTCGACCAAGCTTTGCGATCCCGAATTTTAGGCAAAGTTGGCCCTTCTTTAATTCCAGCCAAAATGTCAAACCGTCCAAGTGCTTCTTTTGTAGAACTTGCGTGGCGACCATGTGGAAGGGCAATGAGATTTGGTAAAACATCTTTGACCAAAACTCCATCCACCACTGGACCAAAAGGATTGGACAAAATCGAAGAAATCCCAATGTTTTCAGCTCCTGCCAATAAATTGGCTGGAAAGGATTTTCGAAAACAATCCAAAAGCTCTCCAGAACTTTCAAACAATTGGCAACGAAGTGCGCGGGCTAAATGAACCTTTAAATCCAAATAAAATTTTCCATTTATTATTTAATGTGATTATTATTATAATTTTTTAATTAGATTCTGATTTTACATTGGAGATTTAAATAGTCATTATTCTTAATGTACATTTATGTGTTTACTTAAAATATTTTGAATTTTTATTTACCGTCGTTTCAAGCGATCCAGCATTGATACTAATTGGTGAAAATGGTGATCCATTTAATAAAATAAGTCTTTGAAAAAGCCCTTCATAAGCAGCCGTAACGGGAGAAAATGCCAAAACTCCAGCCATGTTTGCATCAAGTTCATTCCCCATCAAACAAACGTTTTTCGGATCCCCACCAAATTCTTCAATATTTTCCTATTAAAAGTCAACCATAAACTTTAAAAAAATTATTAATATAACTTAAAATGAATTGTAATTTTGTAGCTTGAATGGCAGTTTTGCATACCTTTATCCATTGAAGTGCAGCGAGTTGATCCCAAAGACCAAAATTCGTTCTCACGTCATTTGAAAGCCCCGGCTGGAGAAATCCCAAAACTCCCACTCGATAACGAATAGAAATGACAATGATATTTCCAATAGCTGCCATGCTCGAACCATCGAAGGAATCTTCTCCACTGTCAGGTTCAGAATTCATGTAAGCCAAAACTGGAAGTCCGCGCCCACGACTTTTATCATCTAATAAATAAAGACGCCAAAGAAGCACTTTGAGTAATCTAAAATTGTGTTAATATTTTTTACCTTCCTTTACTGATTATTTAATCAATTAAATAAAGTTATTGATTTTTCATTAGCTTTTAGGCAAAAAATATTAAAAGATAAAATCAGGAGATAAAATTGTTTTTGTACTGTTGAGTGGAGCGTATAAGTCCAAATAAAGGCAATCTTCAATGTTCCTCATTTTCCTCAGCGTGTGGAGGGAATCTTCCCGGCCGCCTCCAATTTTACTGTCTTCGAACGTCCGCGGACACGCCGGTCTTGACACATTGGCCGAAAACACTTCAGTTCTGGCTCGAGGAGCCAAAGGGGTCGGATTCTCATAACGGAGTGAACCCGTTGGCGGGGATGCGTATGGAATTCCTTTAAACACCTAACCACAAAATCAAACATGGTTTTATTTAATTTAATTTAATGAACAAGAACAATTTTAAGATAAATGCCAAAATAATATTTAATTTAATGTTAATTAATATATAAAAATTAAATATTTTAGTAAAATCTAGTTAAGTATGTCTTGCAAACGAGTGTATAATTTGTATTTGTATGCTGCAATACTGTATACATTTATACATAAATTAACATCGTATCTCATTTGATACAAATGAATTTTATTAAAATCTTAATTAAAAGAAACATTTTAAATGCAATTTATTGAAATATTTTAAATTGTTTATTTAAAGATAATTGATTGTTTTTCTCACCTCGACTATTGGTTTTGACCCGAAATTGGTAAAAGGATTTGTCGAACCGAAGGAGTACAAATGGGGCCATAAAATTCCTTGCACGGGCCCTTGCTTGGTAAACACAACCCTTGGACTTAAATTATTTATCCCGGCCCCACTAGCACCCCAAAACCAAAAAGAAAACCAAAGTAGGAAAAGTCCCATAATCCCACCGGGTAAAATATTTCCCATATTTGATCCACCCAATTGAACTTTTCACTTCTTATAATTCCCTTGTAATGATCAACAAAAGGGAGAAATGGCGGTGTGTTGGGTTGTAAGAAGGAAACCTACGTTGTGTGTGGGTCGTCAGGGTGAGTTGAGTGGCCTGCGAAGGAAGGGGAAGGAAGGAGAGTTAAAATTAACTCGGATGCGGGTGCGAATATTTTTGGGACTCCTTCGGTTGACAGAAGGCCCTAAAGCAGGGAGAAGATCGGAAAAGGAAGAGGAGAATTCTTCAAGCCCCATTCATCCAACCGATGTCATCTCAAAGAGTTTCAACGGGAGAAACGACACATTCCCTTTTTTTCATTTCTCCCCACCTCCGACACACTCCCGAAGAGATTCAACATCCAAAGCTTAAGACTTCCAACGTTCAAACTCTTTCAATATATATAAGTTACTATAATATAAGTAGTTCCAAGCCACGCGTGTTCCTATAACGGGCCTTTGGTTTCACCCACCCCCCAAAGACCCTTATCATTCAATCTCATTCTAACTTATGCTAGAGAAAGAAAATGTTTAAATTACTTTAATTGGAATTAATTATTCAACAAATAAAATGTTATGATCAATTATCAAATTATATTCCAAAAGCTTTTTTGATAGTAATATTGTAATATGCATAGAGGAACTAGATTCTATCTATTTATTTTTATAACTGAAATATTATTTAATATGAACGTTTATAAAATAATAAAAGACTTTAAATATAAATGAAATGGAAAAATGTTCAACGAGAGAAAGAGAAAATGACATTCGTAATTATTCAATGTTAAGTTTAATCGCCCTGTAAAGATAGCCCAGTTGTTTTGAGTTTAATCAGCTGGTTCGTGTTTTCAATCTTAAGACCCGAATTGTGACCAAACCTTTTAAATCCCCGTTCCATTCCCATTCCTTTACCTCGGCGCATTCCTCTCTTTAAAGTCTTCCCTTCAAAACAACTTTCAACTTTTTTACACCATATAAATCCACTTTAAAAATTTAGTTTCCTGCCCCTGTTAAGCTTCACTTTTTTTCTGTAAGAAGAAAGGGATTGATAAACGGCCGGTTTTTCCCTTGTTTGGCTAATTAGAGTTAAAGTGGTTGAGCGAGGGAATTGGAAGCGACAAGGGAAAGACAAATGGAAATGACTGCGAGAGCCTGAAAGCTGAGACAAATGGAAAATAGCGGGGAAATGTAAAAGAGAAAGTAAAGGATTTTGATGTGTTTCGTCCATTTAATTATCCAATGAGCCGAGATCATTTCTTTGAGAGGGAGAACGTGAACTGAAGGCGGCAGAGTTATCAATAAAAGATAGCGGAGATTCAGCTGAGGGTGTTTGGATGTCTTTTGGGTAGAATGGGAAGAGATAAGACGTCCCATTCATCCGCCCGACAGCCCGACATAAAAAATGAGCTCCTTCTCCGCCCTTAAATTATGTCAAGCTTATTTGCCTCCAAAGGAAATACTAATTAATACGCCACTCTCTCACGCTTTAATTAAACTCATATTACTCCCCTTACATCACTTTTTTCATTACTTTACTCTCATTATTAATCATATAGAACTACTCTTATAACTCATATAAGAAGTATTTTAATGTACACACCATGTTATATTATATACATATGGTATATGGTACTCTGTTGTATGATATACTCTGAATAATGTAATGGAATTTCATATGGAAAAAAAGACAAAAAAGTAGAAATAGAAGATTTTGAATGAAATTTTTATATGTAAACAGAGTTGATTGTTATAAAGTAATTGCACGCATCTCCGTCGTCTCTTTTTATTGGTATAATGTTCGCGTGTGAGTTAGAAAGAATTTAAGTTTAAGTATTTATGAGGAGAAATTGGAGAATGATTTCTTCCCAAACCCGGGTTCTTCTTTAAGCTCCTTTTAAAATGAAATAAAGCGGCGTATCGATTTTGAATCAATTTCCTCGAGTAGGTTGAATGTATTACAAGTTAAACAAATGGGAAGGAGGGGAAGAGGAAGTGTAATGAAAATTGAGGGAGTTTAAAGGGAGAAATCCGACCGGCTTATTCTTTTTCCTTCATTATATTCAAAACTTTTATCACTTTCGGCTCAGCTTCACTCCGATGCTTGAAGAGTCAAGTGGATTCAAAGTAGCCAAGCTATTAAATCTATTCAACTATGGAAAACACAAAAAAAACATGGAAATGTATGGAAATGATGAAAAAGTATGGGAAAGATAAGGAAATACTACAAAAATTGAAAGAATGGCAAAGTATGGAAAGAATGCTCAAGTTGATTCGAATTTTTAAACATTTGCTCATTATTTCACTTTTTATTCTCATTTTATTTAGGACGTAAAAAGGAGTTGAAGAGGAGCCGAAGGGGAGTTCAAACACACGGGTTATTACGAAATTCATCTCTTAATGTTAATAAGGTAAAAACAATGCAGATGTAAGGCTTTTATTTCAATCTGGACTTTCTGGATTTCCGACTTTCTGTCTCGCTAATAAATGTCAAAAGGTTGAATAGCTTGTAAATGTATCATTACTTTTTGAGACTCTTTCCTAAATTCCTATTGACTTAAGGGTTATAAAAAGAACATCGTCGCAGCTCACATCGAATGATTTAAACTCTAAAAATTAATATAATGTAATAAATAAGATAAACAAATGGATGAAAAAAGCTTACTACTTATTAAAATTTTAATTATTTTAAGTTTAATATTTTTTTTAAACAATAATAGGATGACCTTAAAGATGGGCTCTGTAGTCTCATTTAAATAACTTTTTTATTAATCAACCAATCGACATGAAATTTGAATCTAATATGCACAGTCGTATGTAGTATAATGCAAAAAAATATTAGGTATCAAAAGTCACTCCGTGACCTTTCCTGCATTATTGAATTTAGGTCAACTTTTTACACTTTTTTCCTTTCTTCTCACTTGATTCACTTTTGAAGCAATGAGTTTGGAATACAGATATCATTTAAGGATCGAATTACCATAAAACGTTTTTGATTCTTTTAATGTTTAAGATTAAAAGACGCATTTTATCATAAAAATGAAAAGAAATCTCAGTTTGCTTTACCACGCAAGGCGCTCCGCGCGCTCCTCAATTTCTCCTAGACGAAAAACATAGTGATTTCTCATTAAAGTAAATATAATTTGAAAATTTCTCACCTTCTCACCACCACTGTAATCTTAGATATCAATATTAATGTTAACTATATAAATTAAAGGTGAACGAGAAAATGGTAAGAGTGAAAGCTCGTTTTCCTAGGCCTTGAAACAACGGTTTCACCGAAATCCTGCCCCTCCCATTAATAAACTTTCAAATGAAATTAAGATCTCTAAAACTTCAGCTTTTCGGGAGTTTCATGAACATCTTGGATAATGTTCCTACAAATATCCAAAACTCATATTGTTTCAAAAGGGAATCAAGTGAGAAGGAAAAAAGTGTAAAAAGTCGACCTTAATTCAATAATGCACGACCTTTCGTGTTTCACGGAGTGACTTTTGACACCTAATATTTTTTGCCTTATACTACATACGATTGTACATATTAGATTCAAATTTCATGTCGATTGGTTGATTAATAAAAAAGTTATTTAAATGAGACTACAGAGCCCCATCTTTACGATCATCCTATTAAATGGCTAAACGTGATATTATGAAGAACGACAATTTTATTAAAGAATCATTTATTTATTTAAACTATCCAATAAATAACCTCTTTATATTCGATTTATTTCTGTTTATCTTATTAACTTAAATGGTTTAAAAAGTAGTAAAAAAATGCTAGTATCTTTCTTGAAAATGTGTTAATATCCATAAGTAAATAAATAACAGATTTGATACATTTGGTCTACTTTTGGTTCCTTTTATTAGATGAAACATTTGCTATGAAAACTTTTTTATGACTCGTTTCACAAAAGAAATCGTGGTTTTATGAAGTCTGGAAGAAATGAAAGTAAATAGTTTCAATGAAGATAAGTTAAAGATCTCCTCAATTGACTTAAAAAGTTAATGAGACTTAGAAATGAAAATGCGAGTAGTTTGGGAATAAGAAAAAGTTGTGGTGTAAAGGAGAGAAAAAGTCTTGTTAACTCTTGGGCAGAGGGAGATAACGAACGTCCCCAGAGGAAAATTCACAAAAAAAGATTTCTCAACTCTAGTTGTGAAATCTCTCGGAGTCTCCTTCCCTTTGTCTTGTCATCATTGTCATTTTATTTCTTATTTTAAAATGAGAATTCCATCCCATATTTCTTTTAACAGCTAAAATCTTAATTCCATAATTAATTTAATAAAACTTTAATAATTTTTATCATCCGGTTTATTGGAAATCAAAGAGGAAATATCATGTCATTCATTTCCCTATACATTTTTACGAGGCTGTGAAGGTTCATAATACGCTATAAACACTTTCATTAACAATAACGGTTATCGAGAGAGATTCTGGCTGCAAACGTTAATTTATGAAAGAGTTAAATGAGTTTTAACCCGGCGAGCTGGAAACCCTCCCTTGATGGAAAATCGGTCAATTAGAACATAAATGTTGTGGAGTTTGGTTTTCGGTCGGAGTTTGAGTTCGGGTCTTGTTTCCGTTTCTGGAGTTGGGAGAAGGGTTGGGGAACATAAAGGTCAATGAGACGGAAGATCCCCATTACAATAAGAAATAAACGGGGTGAGAGCTTGAACGACCTCCACACCGCAATTATGACGACCACTTCAACTCAACTCACGATCGACCAAAATGATTTCACCTCCATTGTACCTTTTTTTATATTATGCCAGATTATTATTTCTTATTACAATTTTCTTAAGCATTTTCTTTATTATTTTCTTTGATAAATTGATTGGTTGAGTATTTAATTCAGAATTTAGTATTCTTTTATAAACATTTTTCAATTTCATGTACACATGAGGTATAACAATTTAATATATTATAGATCCACTTCACTAATACCTTTAATAAATTAAATTTATTTTAAATCCATAGTTTAAATTAATATTTATAAATTAAAAATTAAATTGAAACTACATAATTAGAATAAAGGCTTGAAAATTGGATCTTTACAGAGTCTACTAGACTATAGCATATTATTATATTTGCTTATGTTAGGTAAAATTCAATAAATATTGCACGGGGAAGATGAGGGCCTTGATGTTAAAGGACTCCTCACCTTCCACCGCAATGAGTGTATGATTTAGTCGCGAATAATTTGTAGATATCTCATATTAAATTGCCAATTGTGAGTTCGGGAGTTAGATGTTTTACTCCGAAAGATCTTTTCCAACTGGAGCTCTTCCTCGCTCTTGAATACTTTTATTACTTAATTTGTGAGTCATCGGGATGGATTCTCGTTGAGATCAGCTCGCATGAGGTCGTGGAAATGGAACGATTAATGTTTCTCACGTTATTGATATTTGCTGACGGTCCGTTACAATATTAAATGATATAAACTAAATTCATAACTTGTATTTAGATAAAAATGTATTAAAATAAAAAAATGATAAAAGTGTTTTGGTTCTTGAGGTTTGAGTTTTGTCAAGTTTGGAGTGAAGGGGGAAGCGAAGAGGATTTGAGAATGGGGATGATGGATCTGTTTGCGGATGTCTTCTTATTTAATAATTTCATCTTCGGATCCTGAGAAAACCGCCAGCTGGAGAGATCTTCAAATAATGAATTACTAATATTTGTGCAAGGACTTTAATTTGAATTAGCTCTTCCCTTCCCATCACTCAATCCGTATTTTACAAAATTACAATTTCCAAACGATACAATTTTCTATGTCAAGTTCAACTTTATAAACTAAATTGGAAATAAATCAATTCGATCACCAGCCATTCGATCTTACTAAAAGCTTATATTTAAATAAAATACGTGCATCAATAAATGGACATTTTGTTAATGAAAATGAATTCACAGGATGAATTTAGCCAATGAAATTCAATGGAGCAAGATTGAGAAGGGAAAACACGGGAATTACATTAGGAAAATTAAGAATTGAAGAAATGGCCATTTAAGAGAATTGATGATGTTAAGTTGATAGAAAAGCCGAAGAAGTTCAAATCACCGAGATTGGATTCAAAAGCTGAAGGTTTCTTACCATCGATAGACTTTTATGATCCGATGAAGTTTTTTCCGCTAAATAAACCGACGTAATTAAATAAACTGATAAAGTTTGGGAATTGGGGTTGAAGGGTAATTCCGGATAATTCGGGGTCATTCCAAAGAGTAACCCCAATCCAATCAAGATGATCTATTCCTTCCGTTCTATGAGATAAACCTTCGACCTCATCAACATTCTAGTCACAGAGGAGATCTCGTAAAGGAACATCTAATGCTCTCAAAATCCATTCGATGAGAAATCCTCGAACCAAAAATGACCAAAATTGGAGAAACCTGGCCGAGTTCATTTAAAGAGCTCAAAATGCAAAAAAGCCAAATTTTGTTGTTTTTCGATTTATTGGCTCCGTCCATTTATTTATTTTCAGCTATTGAGGGGGAATGTCAAAAACATTTTGATCACCCCTGGGGAAGGATTTGCAAAGTCACAATTTGCCAAAGAGCTCTGGGTCCATATCTCACAGAAATTGCCGTTTTTCTCCATCTCTCTTCCCAAATCCCATCTCGACGGCGCCCATCGACTCCAATCTCTCCAAAGTGTCTCGCCTGACTCTTCCCCTTGGAATGAATTATGCAACGGCCCTGATAATCTATTCGAATATTCCCGCATTAAAATTCCGCCTACGTTCCTCTAAATGTTTGAACAGGAGAACAGGACCATCTTTGCCTCAATGTTATAAATCACGAGATATCATCGCTCAGTTCATTGATTCTTCCACAAGTTGTCAAATGGATCCAAAAGATTAAATATCCTTAATTAAATTTTCAAAGTAAAAAACATTATGAAAAATCTTTTAAATTTCATTATTATTTAAAGTTATATACTATTGTACATATACTTTATACTTAATAAAAGTAAGTAATATTTATTCATAATGTTTAATGTAGTGATGTATCAACTTCATAATAAAATTCTTTTTAAAATAAATTAGGTTAAGCTGGATTTTTATCGGTATCCAATTTTTCAATAGAATCATTATCTTCAATGATTGTTCTTGCTCTTCTTACTCGTCCTTTCGTAATTTATCCAGATCTGCATAAATTTTTTTATTCATCCTTTTTATATATTTTTTATTTATATCAATTGCTTGCTTAAGTAAGTCTTCAGTCTCTTCAGAGTTCGTATCGATTTTCATCTGGAGTTCGATAGAATTTTTGAGTGATTCTTCAATTTGTTTTATTCTGGTTAACTATTATTATGAATTATGTGTATATAAAGAATTTTAAATATTATATAAATTATGATGTTCGTAATTAATTTACATTAACTTGTATAAAAGTTAGGTTTGTCAAATGTACTATAAATAATCTTTTTACCAATTTAGAATCCAAATTCTCAATTTTTAGTTCCTTGAATATAAAAACAATTATGAGTATATTTATTTTACATACATAGATAATGTAAGGTACATATTTTTATAGTAGAGTAAAGATTATGATGGGTTAAATTAAATTAATATTATAGTAAATGAGTGCCCATTTGTGACGGGTTTGCTTTTTATATTATAAATTAAATGCTCACCAATTTAGCTAATAATTCATTCGCCTGCTCAAAATTCTCTATTGCCTTTAATACAATTTAATATATTACTTATTAATAAATTTTTTGTTAAGTTTTATATGCATAATTCATGACATCTAAAGTAAAGATATAATTTTTAATATGTATATATGGTATTACTTACTTGGCTCTGCTGAATATGAATAGAAAGACTACACATGAAATAAATTAATACAAAATTCTTCAAAAAATCCATTTGAAACAAAATTTTAATGATCGTTCTGGTTTGGGGATATTATTTAAGTTACTGTTAATAATACAGATATTTATGTAATAATTATTTAATTATGAATAAAACACTAATCTTAAAAGGGATTTTTGCTGATTACAAAATGAGACAAAATCTCAAGAATTCTCCCGTCATTATCACTAAAATATTATTATTATACTCGAGCAGTGTATATTTATAGCTACTCGTATTATATAATTCAGTGATCTTAATTTCTTCCTAACTATATTTATCTAAAGTTAAAGATAAGATAAACATAATGTATGAAAAACACGAGTGGTTCTACATAGCATACATATTGTTGGCTTTTTTTAATAATCAACTCATTCATATCCATTTAATATTACCATCTTATTTTTAATTTGTTCATACTCTTCATACTTATGATCTTTCGAAAAATATTAACTTCTATAGCTAAATGTAAGTATACAGTTACTCTATAAGTATGTACATTAGTTCAACTTTCCTCTTCTTCCCTAATTATCCAGCGAGGTTTTTGATGTTTAGCTTAACTTTTGTCTAATTCTATTCATTGATAAATAATTGAGGAATGGGGTGAATGTTTGATGAAGCGGATAGCGTGGAGGTAATTGAGTATCAGGGAAATGTAGGGTTAACTTCTCATTGTGGGCTTGTCGTTGGACTTGATGCGTCCATTTGTTCCGAGTCGGTCAGTAGAATGTAATGGGGTAGTAAGTGGAATTACTCACTACCCTTATTGTCCTCTCGACTCGACTTTTATTAAATTAGGGGGATTTGGAGGCAATCGATCTCACTCAGCTAATTGAATCCCTCGTCCCCCACCTCCCCCATTTATCCACCCCACCCAATGCCCAAAGTTAGATGATCTTAAAGGAATGACTCCCCGGAGGCCCCACCCATCACTCAACGCCTGACACTCTGCCCCAACAGTTGGACACACTCAGTCTCCAATATTAGACAAAGTCAAGAATTCTTCCATCATCCCGGGTTCACTCCAATTTCACTTTTACAACCAATCTCCATATCCTTCCTATCTGGAATAGTAAAATGGGATTTGACTATTTCTGACCTGTCGAGAGAATACTTCCGGAAGACATAATACATCCGGCATACACAAATCCCATGTTGGGTAAACGAAAGTCAAAGAATGGGTGGACCCATTTGCTCTGCATTTGCTTTCCATTTGGCCTCCATTTGATATACTGAATGAGGGAGATGATTTCGTATATCTTTGGCTCATTGGGAGGGCTGGGGCTTCTCCCCAAATAAATTTTGTGGCTATTAAACATAAGCTATAGGGGCTTACAATAAACAAATGCTAAATCATTCATTGTCAACCTTCATTCAGGAGCAATTTATTGTAGGCAGTTTGTTTTAAGCTGTTCCTACAGTCTGGACATTTCAAAATGAATAAAACCTTACGTGTACATCACTCACAGCAATTTAAATTTACAAATATCCAAATGGTCCAAACACAATTTACATACAACAATTTACTTGCATAATTCAATTTAAATACCCAAATGAATCTAATGAACTAATGACAGTGACGTTATGAATAAAAACTAACATATGACCAATTTTAAATAACAGTTAAACTATAAACTATTTATTCAAAAAGATTAATGTTTTGGATTACTAACGAATCTATGAATTAATATCGGAATCAATATTATTTATAAAAATAAGAATTATTCTGAACGATTTTTTGTTGTTATTACATCTATTGTACGATATAGGTTTAAGATCTAGAAATTAATCAATCTTCATTTAAAAATTAAAGTTTATAGTTTATTTATTTATTAGTTTATTTAAGAATTATAGCTTAATAAAATGTAAATAAGTTGAAAGGTTGAGACTTTGAGACTTTAAATCATTTCGCCATTTTGTATGGAAAATAATGTTGAATGAAAGTTGGATAAGACGATTTTGAATGACAAGAGGAGATGAAAGGGAGGTTGGCAATAAATAAGTTAATTAATTTTAATTTCCCGAAAAGCCATTAGACAGTGAGGTTCCTTTGATTTGCCTTTGATGGTCCAACCGGAATGAAACCGGATTTTGAAATTAACTTCATTCCTCGCTACACTTCTTTTCTCTTTCCTTGATGTTCTTAATAAATACTTATAGAATCAATACAAGACCACACATTTTAATCAATTCTCCTAATACATAAATTAGCCCTTACTCCGACATACCAAATAAACCACAAATTCACACAAAATGATCCATTTATCTTATTATTATTACAATTAAATAATACCAATAAAATAATATAATTTTAACTAAAAATTGAAATGTTTACTATCACCGTTAATATATTTAACATTATAAATGTTAATTAGTAATATATTAGATCTCTTGAGTTCTAAATTCTATGTTTTCTAATATTTCATATATTTTATTTAATGTAATTGTTAATTTGTACAAAGAAATAATAAAATGTATTTTATTGTGTAACTAGCGAAATGTTTCATTTTTCTTTTCTGGGTATTTGGAAGGAGTTGTTCATATCAGAACTCCTTGCGGGTTTCTTCATTTCTAATAACAATAAGTTGGGGAAGAGTAATCGGGGGATTTGAGTGGAGAGAAAATTAAAACCTGAGGCGGATCTTCCGATTTCCTTCATCCCCCACATTAATAAAAGTGCCCGGGCCGAGGGACCTTCCCAGAATTTCTAATTAGCCTACTCACTTTTATGGAATGGCAATTCCGATCTCTTAATTCTACATTCAATTTCCACTCGGCAGACTTCGACTATTTTATTTATTCTCACGACACTCAAATTCCTAATCTCCCATTCCCCATTCCCGCGGGTTGGCCTCAAAAGATAATTGCCTTCTTCACTCCCCATTAGTATTCCCCATTATCCCCCACGCATATCTTAATCCAGAGATGAATTCCGCCTTTATTGTGCATTTCATTACAAATACACTTCATTATATTCCTCATTCAAATTACAACATTCCCGCGTCAAAATTTGAATAAAACACGCGAATAAAACATGTCGGACATGTCATTTAGCTGTTAAATCCCATTTTTACATCTCAACCTCAACATGGCTTTAATACATAAATAGTAGTTAAAGGCTATGCACGACAAAATAATTACATAAATGCACATTTAAAGAACAAATGTTCAGCAAATCATTTTTTATTCAATTTTAGTGTACAAATTCCTCTGCAAAATCATCTCATTTATGGAAAACACGTAAAAGGCATAAGAGCCAATTTTGGATCTTGATTTTTTTATGAACTATCAAAAATGAAATGATCAACATTCGCATTGGAATTGTAAAGTTCATTACAATTGCAATGATCATAAATTTATGAACTTTACTTCTTTCTGTGATTCATAAGAAAAATAGAGAAACTCGCAAAGTTCAACAAACCTTTATAAACAAATTATGTATTAATTTAATGAAGAAAACAACTTAACTAATAAATAAATAAATATATATATATATTATATAACGCTGGTTGAATGACTGGATGATTAATGAAAAAGTCTTTACAAATGGATTAAATGAAATTCAGCTGAATTGAACTGTGTATTTTATTAAAAGTTTTATTAAAAGTAAAGCAAAGGAATAAAAGAACTTTAAACACTTTTTCATCGAGGGGAGGAAAATGATAAAAATATTTTATTATGTCTAAGCCGAGAATAAAAAGGAGTTGTTAAAGAATGCAGTTTGAGCATTAAAGTCAATGAAAGACAATGATGGAACTTGGTTGTAATGCATATATCATACAATGAAGGGAAAACATTATTTCCCTGAATAAAATCATGTAAATAAAAGACTTGGGTAATAATTCCGAGAAGGAGGAAATTGGCTGTGTATTGTCTGGCGGAGTTAAAAAAGGGAATTTGGTCTTTTCTCCCTTCCAGTCCATTTCCCTCATTTCCCCGAATGCGGGTAGAATCGGAGGGGGAGTGGTGGAAGCAGGAGGGAAAAGGTGTCCCTGTTTCTCACTCTCGAGGACTTAGGGCCATAAATCATTCCCTGCATATCGGAGATGGGCGATCACGTCTTTAATGGGAAGGACAACCTCTGCCGCACATCCAAAACCAATTTGGGAGCGAGAGGACTCCGCGGAAACCAGCTGTCCGCCAAATCCTCCATGAATATTCAACCCAATTCTTATTACCGACTTCTTTTATTTGGGAGAAACGTCTAGATCAATCCAACCTTGGGTTTTCCAACCTCAGTGAAAGCGAAAGCCAATGGAAAATTCTTACATGCATTAAGAATTACGATCTAAGCTCGCTATTGACTAATTTAGAAAATTGTTTTAATATGAAAAAGGAATATGAAGGTCTTTAACTATTAAGTCATACAAAAGACAAATGCTGGTAAAGATTCATTAAGGCCAGTTTGTAGTTCGAATTAAATTGAATTAAATATAATTTTTGCGTTTAAAATTACAAATTTGTTTTTTGAGTGCGATGTTTGTGACCATGCTTTGATGTGATTTATATTACTTTTAACTTAAAGCTAAAATATCTAATAGTGATAGTATAAGGAAAACAAGTAGAATAATTGAAGATAGTGGTAAAAAATATAGCATATAAGCATATGTCGTGACTCTCGTGATTGTTGGACTATTCATTAAATTTTTATAAAATTCTTTTAATATTTGATGGGAATGACACTGTAATAATTTATTATTCCTTTGAATATATGATTATTGAGGTTTGTGTGTAGTTTCTTAAAATAAAGCATCAGTTTGTTTTACCTTAAAATGTTTTAGATTTTATTCTTTGACTTTTTACTTTTGAATTTATTTAATTGGACCTATCATCAAATCAAAATATCAAAAATCCTCCTGTAGCATTATTTTCATTATAATCATTAGATAATTAGAATTAATGATAATAATTATAAGTTTTGAATTTGAAGTTTATTTGTTGAGAAGGTTTGTTTAATTTTCATTAATTGGGCTTTATTAATTAATTTAGAAAATAAAAGTAAAAATTGATCTAATACTTTAAAAACGTTAAAATGTTCACAAAATGGATCAAATATTTTATAATGTCTGTAAAAATTGCATCTATAATTGTTCCGTTTAATTGGAATTTTAAATAGACAATTTTATATACGAAAAGAACTTTTTAAATAGAATATTTTTTCCACTAGTCGGATTTTTATATCCTTATTTTGTTTTACAATATAATTTGCTTATGATTTAAAATATCATTCGAACGATTTTGATCTCATTCATAAATTCTGTTTCACTCAAAGTAAGTATTGACATTTAAATGGTTTTTTGTGTAATATCTCTGTAAAGTAATTTAAGATTTGTAAATATGTATATATCTTATTTATATAATTGATCGAGAACGAAAATGTTATAAATGTACGATTTGTAAATATGCTTGTATGAATTTACTATTCCTAATTAAATAAAACGGGTAGGAGGGTAAAATCCATGTAAAGCACATGGATTTAATGCAATTATATAAATTGAGATATCAACTCGAGATAGGAAAATTAACATTAAACTCACCACGGCGAAGGAAAATTTTGCATGGTGCACCATGAAAAACCATGGATTTGCATTTTGCACTATGGTGTGCAGGTTTGCCGAAGTCCAGCCCATAAATGTATTTACATATTCTTTTTAATTGGAACTTTTACTATTGCATTTACTTCAATAAAAATGTTCAATTCTGTTGAACTTATTGCTTACATGTTAAATCAAACAATCAGACGTGATATCGCTATTCAGAGTAAATTAAAATTAATTTTATCTACATACCTATCCATGTATCTGTAGGATAATTGCCATTTTATGAAATACATGGAAAAATATTATTTAATCAATTTTTTGATTTAATTCTATTTTCTTTATAGAAATGTTTTTTAATGCTAATGAGTAATTATTAATTTGTAGGAATGTTTGTTATTCTTTCATTTATTGCATTTATATTTGTTATATTTTTAACAATTCAAACATTATATGATCCGATGTTTCCATTCAATAGATACTTTTTAGCTCATTTTTAATATATTTTTGGCAGTTCATTCGAATTAAAAATCTTGGGATTTATCACGGACCTTCTTCTATCATTTATTGGAATGGGATATTTTATTTGCCTTGGAGAAATTGCAATGATTTACGGAGTTCACTTAATGTTTGCCTTTACTTTCATGACAACAGAAAGAAAGAGGTATGGAAACAATTTTACATTTTACCGCCTTTTTAAAATTAAACGACTTCTTTTTGAAATTTTTAATGGTTTTTGTAATGAATTTGTTTTAATTTTGGGTATTTGTCAATTTGAATCATGTGCAAAAATTCCGAAAGTCGCTTGCAGCGCTGCATCGAAGCCGACGGAGCTCAATTAACAAATTAAAGATATTGTACTTACTTATAGATATATAGAACCTATAATGTCCAATTTTAAGAAAGTTTGATTGAATATTAAAAGAGGTGTGATTAACCAAAAAATGTGCTTAAACACTGAGACAAGCTGTATATCATCCCCATAATTTACTTAACATTGTGTCATAAATTAATTTCTTATTAAGAATAGCACACTATATTTTAGTTATATTTGGATTACACAAATGGCTGTTTTATAATATGAAATATGAAGACAGGCATATGGCGTATAAAAGTTAAAACTTTCATATCTAAAAATTCTAGGTAAAGAAAGTAAAGAAATGTTTGTAAGTGTGAATTTGGATAAAATTAATAAATGACAATAATTGATATATCTTACAATAATTGTTATTATAAATTATCCGTTCTTCAATATTCTTTTTCTTTTGTGAATGCTGAATGTTTTGACATGAAATTTCCGAACATTTGTACTAATTCATAGACATATACCTTGTGTTCTAATTCATAATAACAATTGGTATAATATTTATAATAAAATTAAGTTATTATTTCATTGAATAGAATTCGTTTAATAAGCGATTAGCCATTTGGTCATAAATATATCCTAATTTGGCTTTATTAACTAACGGGATCCTAATTGAGAGCATAACCCTCGGTATAGTATTATGTCCTTTGAGTGATTGTGGTGCTGCATGGTGACAAAGTATTGGTGTGATTTTCTTTAAACTCAAAATTTAAAAATAACTCAAATTATAATAATGACAATGTTTGGTGTATAATTGTAATATAATATAGGTTTATTGTAGATATACTTAGGTAATTTATTTATAAGAGATATTTAACCGTTAGAGAATAAATGGAAAAATTAAATATAATTTTAAAGCAATATCTAATATGATGTCCTTAAATTATACTTTATTCTTCCAAATTTAGCTTACTATTTATTATATTTTTAAGAAAGTTGTTAGTTGAAGAGAAAGGCAACGTAATAATTTATTTTTATTTCTTCAAATGTATAATTAATTGAGGTTTGTGGCTAGTTTTTTAAAGTAAATTACCAGTTTGTTTTACCTTGGAATGTTTTAGAATGTATTATTTGCATTTTTACTTCTGATTATATTTAATTGAGCCTATGATCAAATCGAAATATCAAAAATTCTCCTTATAATCATCAAATAATTAGAATTTATGATATTGTGTAATTGAATTTGAAGTTTATTTTGTACTGGTTTGTTTAACTTTCTTTAGTTTGGTTTTTATTTTTGTTAAATAAATTTAATTTAGCAAATAAAAATATAAATTGATCTGATTCTTTCAAAGCATCACAATGCTTACAAAATGGGTTAAATATTTTATTATTATGTGTGCAAAAATTGCCTCTATATTTGCTCCTATTAATTGGAATTTTAAAATAGACAATTTTGTATATGAAAAGAACTTTTTAAATAGAATTATTTTTCCATTGATCGGATTTTTATACCCCTTTACTTTTACTTGTTTTACAATACAATTAGCTTATGATATAAAATATCATGCGGACGATTTTGATCTTATTCATAAATTTATTCAGATATTCTTTTTAATTGCATTGTTGGCTATTGCATTTACTTCAATAAAAATGTACAATTCTATTGAACTTATTGCTTACATGTTAAATCAAACATTCAGACTTGATATCGCTATTCAGAGTAATTTACAAATTAATTTTATGTTCTTATGCAATAGAATAAATTCCATTTTATGTAATACTTGGAAAAATATTATTTAATTTTTTATTTCATTCTATTTTCTTTATAGAAATGTTTTTTAATGCCAATGAATTAATAAGTATTGAAAAAGAGGCATTAAAACTTGTAGGAATATTCCTTATTTTTGCATCTTTAGCATTTATATTTGCTTTATTGTTAACAATACAAACATTGTATGATCCGATGTTTCCATTCAATAGATATTTTCTAGTTCATTTGGAATATACTTTTGGTAATTCATTCAAAATAAAAGCTTTGGGATTTATCATGAACTTTCTTCTATCAATGACTGGGATGGCATATTTTGTTTCTATCGGAGGAATTGGAATGATTTACGGAGTTCACTTAATTTTTGCCTTTACTTTCATGGCAACAGAAAGAAAGAGGTATGGAAACAATTTTACATTTTACCGCCTTTTTAAAATTGAACGACTTCTTTTTGAAATTTTTAATGGTTTTTTCAATGAATTTGTTTTAATTTTGGGTGTTTGTCATTTCCTTACGAACGTATTTTGTAATTTTTGCACAATTAAATTTTTTGCAAGTCAGAATCAGTTTGTTAATATGGGATGGCCAATTGCGACTATCAATGTTATGTTCGAATGTGTCTGGGCATCGCGTTTAATTGTAAAACTAGCAAAGCTTGAAAACATTATTCGCAATTTGAATGAACAACGTGACGAATATTGTGAGCGATTTGTTAAGGCAATTCAATTGTTTGAAGTTAATAATGGGATGTTTTTCAAGTTTACTCCACAAGCTATTATAAAAGGATATTTATTTAGTATTGAGCAAACCATCTCTTTACTCCTAACTTTTAATAGCTAAACCAAAAATATTTTTATTAAATATTAATAAGCTTACATTATGTAAAAGATTGGATTTATAGTAAGTTAATTGTAGGTATGTACAATGTACACTATGCATTATTTGTAAATAATCCTCATAATTTACATAACATTGTAAGTATCACAAATTCTTTCAATTCTTCTATTGAAATCAATGCGTAGATCAAGAACGTTTGGATAACAATCCCGACGTTCAAAGGAAACTTTCCGATAATAAATCAATCGCAATTCAAATTCAAATGAGTAAAGGTATGTACTATATTAATGAAATAGGCTTTTTATTAATTTGGAAAATTAATATTTAAATTATTTTTTTACTTTTATTTTTTATTTGGCTAGGTTTTCGAATCCCAGCACACCGTGGTGCACCATGCAAAATCTATGGTTTTTCATGGTGCACCACGCAAAATTTGCCCTCACCATGGTGAGCTTAATGTTAATTTTCCTATTTCAAATTTTGCTTTTTTGAATCTTACCATGGTGAGGGTTTGCTCACCATGGTGCACCATAAAAGCTCCATGGTGCACCAGATCATCATGAAACTCACCATTTTTCACCATGGAATTCACAAATGCAAAAAATTCATATTTCCTTAACTCTAATTGCCCCTTTGATGCGATCTTTTATAATCTTAAAGAATAAATACAATATCATTTTAAATTAATTATAAAAATAATTTTCAATGCCTAATAAACTAAAACAATCAACCTTTTATTATATTCAACTTAACTATTAAGATAATTGTTAAGCAATTTTAAATATGTCCTTAAATAATGCTTTATCATTTAAAATTTAGCTCAAATATTTATTATATTTTTAAGCAAGTTGTTGGTTTAAGAGAAAAGCAATGTAATAATTTATTTTTATTTCTTCAAATGTATAATTATTGAGGCTTGAGGTTTCTTAAAGTAAATCACGAGTTTGTTTTACCTTGTAATTCATTTGGCATTTATTCCTTCCAATTTTCATCATTCAAAAGTATATTATTATTAATGGTATATGTTAGAATAGGATTTATATTTTAAGGTTCATGTTATTTCGTTATTGTTTAAATTACTTCTTTTGTTTGGCTCTTTATTTTTGTTATAGGTATAAATTTAATATACAAAATAATATTACTATTATATACCTACCTGTATTTAAAAATAAATTAAAACTGATCTGATTCTTTAATAATATTATAATGCTCACCAAATCTGTTAGGTATTTCTTTATAATTGCTATAAAATTTTGTTCAATAATTGTTCCAGTTAATTGGAATTTTAAAATAGACAACATTGTCTACGAAAAGAACTTTTTAAATAGAATTTTTTTCCTCTGCTGACATTTACATATCCGTATACTTTTACTTGTTTATTAATACGATTTGCCTATGATTTAAAATATAATCCGTACGATTTTGATCTCCTTCATAAGTTTGCATGTATTATTTAATAGGATATTTGGCTATTGCATATCTGGCAATAAAAATGTTCAATTCTTTTGAACTGGTTTAAATGTTGAATCAAACCATTAGACTTGACAAAGCAATTCAAAGTAACAAATTAACTTTTTGTATAATTTTATAATTTTTTGTATTTGATATATTTAATTTTCTTTTCTTATAGAGACATTTTTCAATGAATTTGAATTAAAAAGAATTCAAAAGGAGGCATTAAAATTAGTAGAAATATTTATTGGTTTTTCAATTCTCACATTTTCATTTTTTTTATTTTTATCAATTGAATCATTATTTGATCCCATGTATCCATTCAATAGATATTTTTTAGCATACATTGAATATATTTTCAGTAAATCACTTCAACTTAAAATTTTGGGCTTTTTTCATGAACCTGTTTCTATCGGGTTTTGGAATGCTGTATGTGAATGCGTTGGGAGGAATGACAATGATTTACGGAATACATTTAATATCTGCTTTTACCTTCATGGGAACAGAACGGAAGAGATATGCAAACAATTTCACATTTTACCGCCTTTTAAAAACTGAGCGACTTCTATTTGAAATTTTTAACTGCTTTTATAATGAGTTTGTTATGACTTTGGGCTCATGTTATTTTCTTACAATCATTATACTTAATTTCTGCACAATTAAATTTTTTGTCACTCAGAAAATGCCTGGTTATTTGGGATGGCCAATTGGCACTATCAATGTTATGTTGTCATGTATTTGGGTATCAAATATATTAATAAAGTTGGCCAAGTTGGAAGAAAATAGAAGTTTGGATGACCAAAACGAATATTGCCAACGATTTGTTAAATCAATTCGATTGTTTCAAATGAGTAATGGAATATTTTTTAAATTTACTCCACATGCGATTATGCAAGGATATATTTTAAGTGTTGAGCAAACTATGTCTTTACTCTTAACCTTTTAAAAAAATTACATTTTAAGATAGTAGATATTTAAAATATTGGATTATGAATAAAGATAGCTAAAATAATACATAGAACGTCCATAATATGTAGTTATGTATAAGTAGACAGATAAATCATTTGGTATTTAATTGAAGTTAAATAATATAACTATGTAACTTCAAGTAACTCGATTACACTCGTACACTATACTATCCTACTTACATATCATAGGCATTTGCACTAAACTATTGCTATATGTTATAACTTACATAACAAACAATTAAAATGAATAAATCTGAAATCTTGTGTTATTTTAGTTGGTAACATTTCACTGACCCAATCACTCATATACTATTTTATTTTATGTATATTTGTTAATCATGTATATTTATTTATTTAAATATAATTTTATCATAGGTGAGTATTCATATTATGTATATGGTATATAGCTACAACATTTTATGTGTTTTTATATTGTGGTATATTTCTGATGTTCTATTCCTTGTACCTTATGAGGTGTCTTTCTATGCCATGAACTTCCCTTACTTTTTATACGTGGCTGCCCTCGGGGCAGCCGTGTATGGAATAGCCACCGAGTGAAAGTGTTCTTGAATAGCTGCAACTTATGTGTTTCCCTACTTTCCTATGCTCCTCTCATGACTTCAGATATGAGTTTGGATGCTCTTTGATGGGAATGAAGAGGCAGAGGTTTACAACAATAACATGGTCCTTCTACATTTATTCAGTGAAGGTCTGTGTTTGTTGGACTGAGTCTCTCCTAATGTTGGTGTTCCTTTGGCTCCTGAAACTCGAGTGAGGCTTCTGCAGGAATCCAGGATGAAGGAAGACTCGGGAGCTGGTGGGTGACGATGAGGAGGCAGCGACAAGGTAGATGACCGGGCTCCCCGATGCTAATTGTCGCTCCGAATGCAAACTGCCCGTTTGCATCTCCACAGCTCCATGCTAATCCTTCTTAGTCACCGACAATAATTATATATCGGGATTTGTAAAAACTTAAGAGATAAATGAATGAGAACTTGATATTAACTGCGTTGGGTGGAATGACTTTGTGTACAATTTGGAAAGTACATATGTATGTATGAGAAGTATGAGAGATACATTGGGAATTGCCGTAAAAGGGTCGCAGTTAGAAATTGGACTTTCGACTTTATGAAGCGTTGAGAATGGCAGCGGATGAAAATTTCATGTTGAGTTCAGACGGGTTTGTATAAATACGTGATTCGTCGTGGCCTAATTGCCCCGTGCAAGGAAATCCAGTCGGCCCATTAGTTTTAACGTCGGTGTTGAGTGCCGCCGTCTGGTTCATTATCCAGCCCCGCCCTCATTATCACCCGCACCCGACCCAATAAATGATTTTTCAATTTCGGGGACCTTTTGAGCCCACTGATGGCATTCCCCTCAAACGTATCACTCCCGGACCTCAGGGGCCCCGGCGAATTCCACGTGATTTAATGTCTTTATTCTCATAATTCAACCCAAGCCCCGGGCGGTGCAAAGGAGATATGCAAACTTTCTTCACAGCCCCTCAGCTTTTACTTTTGTATGGAAGTGAAATGAAAGTTTTATCAAAATTCCCATTGACTCATTTTTACTTTTAATATCCAGCCCATTCCTTAAGGGAAACTGGCCCTATAAGGAACATTAAACTTGTATTTACCCATTTCCGTATCTCATTTGCTTGATACAATCAGGAAAAAACTTTAAACATTTTTCAACTATTTTATTTTGATAAATTAAAACATGAGCTTTATAATTCAAACCTTAGAAGACTTATTTAGAGCTCTTTTTAAATATTTAATTCTTATTTTTAAACAAGTTCTAAAAAGTTAGTTTTTAACTATGAATTATTTTAACTGATTAATTTTATAATTAATTTTAATTGTACTGGTATTTGAATGATGATGAAAATTTTATTTTTAGAACTTAAAGTTTTTAATTTGAATGCTTTTGTATATTTGAAACATTAATAATGAAAGTGAAAGGTTGAGAGTTTATGGGTTGTAATAAAGGACCGGAGGAGGTTGGATTATTCAATTAATTTCTCCAACACACATCCATAGGGGAGCTCATAACAATTCGTTGAGGGTTTTCATCTCGGAATGAGTTGGAAATAAAAGTGAGTTCATTAAGCGAAAATTTATTTAGGAGTTGTTGGCGGTGTCGGATTGAGGTTTTCCCTTTCGTGATTCCCTTCATCTTTCTCTTCAACTAAGGCTCGAGTTGTAGAGAGAGATTCTCCAAGGTTCTCTCTGGAGCCGAGGAGATAATCTGGGGGGCTCATTGTAAGTGTTGTTGATTAAATGATTTAATAATGAGAGGAGAAGTTTCTCAAACTTTCCTGGAGGAATAATAGGAGAAGTTAATTAAGACGCTCCTCAAACTCCTCGTCCTTTTACCCGATGGGGCGGAGGCAATTATCAAATATTAATTAACAAGTTAAAGACAACCTCCTCTTCCTCCCTAATTGCCACACTCTCCACATTCTCTCTATGGCATTCATTTTTTATTCATATAGTATTCATGAGGATTATTTCTCTAATCTAAGAATATCCTCATAAGAAACAATATCTGATAATAAGGTTATTATAAATTAAAGTTATTTTAACGTAATTAAAAAAATCCACTATATGCACAGCGTGTTTACTTTGTAGTGTTCTTTTCGAGATATTTAGAATGTTAAATATCGCGAAATAGTGAATTTAAACCTATAAATTCAAATAAAATGGACCCACTGAAAATAATGTGACGAAAAATGAACGCATTTACAAAATTGAATTTTATGTTGTTTTATATTTTTTAATATTGAAATTACCGCATGAACAATTATGATCAATTTCAATGAACAAACAGGTCATGGAAAAGTTTTAAGTTGGTTCAATTATCCACGTGGACGGTGATGAGATCTTCACGAACATCACGCCTTCGAAGCCCCGCTCGCTCAAAGTGGTCTCTAACTTTGAAATTAATATTTTTAAGTTAAATTGTTGAATGTCATTATTAATTAAAGTGGCAGATATTATATAAAATCGATATAACATAGGTACAATATGAATGTAGTTCAATATGATGACTAATGAGATTAAATTGTGGTTTTACCCAATTGTCTAGATTCATCAAAGGTGTTTGCAATTTCAGTAAGACCAGCATAAAGAGCGTTGTTGTCATAAAGGCCCACTGACCAAGCCCACCATAAACATCCAAAGATGAGAAGAATAAAAGCTAAAAAAGCTGTGATAACATTTATGAGTTGAGAATTTAAATAATTAATTGCTTAATTTTAATTTTACAATCTCAATCTCTCTGTATATTATTTAGAGTTTTTACCTGAAATAACATAGAGAATCCAATTGATCACGGATGCAATGAAATTGAAGATCATTTTTGCAAGATTTAATTTTAAATATTATAAATTAAGTAGACTTTTAGTTCAAAATTACAATTAGGAACAGAACAGGATTAAAATTAAAATTCCAAATTACATTTTACAATTCACATTTGCTAAACAATAAAATTGCGCCGTTTCGTCTCTTTTTATTGTCTTATTGTAATTAAATAATGCGAATAAGTAAATAATTACACTTTGAAATCGGATATAATATTTAAATATTGGGTATATATTAATAAACCAATTTATAACTACTTTTGTGTCAATATCCTATGTCGTATTATACATACTATTAAATACTTATTCATGTTTGTTTTATAATTATTTCACAAAAGCTTATAAGAAATAAAATTTATAAAACTATAAAATAACAATACACTAACCAATGAATAAAATAAACACAAACCATTTTATTGACAGGGAAAGGAAATAGGTGAAAATGCGAAGACAAAGGTAAAGTTGAATTTTCATAGGAAAGGAATTAATTTCCTCCAAGCATTAAAAGAGAAAAAATTCGTATTGGATTAAATTTTTGTTTAAATGGAAGTTTTTGATTGTGATGGGAAAAACCCGTCGTTTCCAATTTAGTTCATCAAATGAACGGGGAGAGATGTGAAGGAAAAAGTTGATATAAAAAACTCTCCTTTGCCTCTCTTTCTCAATGGGCAGAAGTTGTGGGAGATTGGGAGATGAAAGGAGAAGGAGGGAGATAAAACAACTTTTTATTGTGAAAGGATAAGTGTAGTCAAGTTTATCTCAAAACAGGGGTTTGTCCGAACCCTGTCGCTCCTTCCTTCATAACTCCTAGAATTATCCGTCTTACCCGATTTTACTCATTCCTCCCAGCTTTACCAAATTTATCCCATTACACCAACTTCAATTTAACTCTCTATGCCAGAATGTCTCCGCTTTATCCAATATACTCGCATTTGTCCGTTTATCCTCCATACATGAATTTGTCCCCTCCGACCGGTAAAGACCCGAAAATGAATATCCGAATATAAACCGAATGGGTGAATATCCCAATGGGTGAATATCCGAATGAAGGGGGTAAAAAATCCGAGGGAAACTGCCCTGCTTAAAAGATAAAAAAGAGTCTTTGAATGTCATTGTAATTGTAAATGTCTAGGGACGAAGGGAAATAAAAATGTTTGAGATATGTGAAGACGCGCGGAGGGTGGAGGGAGGAGAAGTCCACTGCGACTCATCCGGATTTCGGATATTTTATCCCACCACTCACCCAGAACCAAAGACCAGCAAAACCCTCAGTTCTGTCCCAAACTTCTACCAGACAACTTCTCCCTCCAAAGTTCTAATACACGAATTCATCCCCGTCATCATCCCCTTCATTCCTATACAGACCCTTTCAGTAGTTTACTTACATTTGTACAAGAAACTTCCTAATAACGATAACCTCCCTTATATTCCACTACACAATTCATCTTCTACCAACTGTAGAATTCAAAAACTGACTCGTTCGAGTAATTAAATTAAATACAGTACTAATTACGATATTCAATGCAAATCCATACAACGATATAAAAGTTGCTTTAACTTTCAAAATTTAACGCATGCCAAAAAGTAAAGTGTTAACTAGATGATTAGAATCTTTGTTCCTTACACGATTCTCAAACAAGATTTCCATTTGGTGCTTTAGCAAGCGTGAAAGTTAAAAGAGTTAAAACTGTGTGTAGTGATAGAGAACTTAAGACGGGAGGAAATTTGTTTAAAAAAGTGTAGTAGTAAAGTTGCATTAAAAAGTTCGACATTGAGATTTTGATATTATGAGGGAGGAGGTTTGAAGTAATGAAGTGAGTTGTCTTTGTGTCCCTTGGGAGGATGAAGACAAAAGGTTGTCCCGGGAACTGTGCCGTGGTTAACAATTCATGAACCACTCAAGGAGAGGACGGGGAAGCCACCGAATGACACTTGACTCCCATACACCATAAAACCCGAAATTCCACTCAACACGATGCCTGCCCTTCTCTGCATACTATTACTTGCAATTTGTAAGATCCTTTGATATACAATATTGTCACGGAGGAAATATCTCATATAAAACCAAGGACTTTACCATACTTTTCTTCATATTCCATTCTTAGCATACTTTTCTCCTTTTTCATACTTTTACTCAACCCGGTATGAATATATTATAAAGATGTATGAGCGTAAAAGATGTAATACTTTGATATAATAAAGATCTTCTTTGGTATATTAAAGTAAAGATATTCTTTGATATATGAGATGCACACTGTATGATATTTGAGAAAATGTAAAGAGCTATGTAACAGAAGATGTACAAGATTTTCATGCATTGTGTAAAACAAGATCTTCGTATTTTACATCAACTTTGTATAGTAACTTTGTATGACAAGGATATTTGAGGATTTTTCTATAATTTTGAAAAATTGAGTGTTTTATTGAAGAGAAGGGAAAAAGAAAGGAGAGCCATATTGTGTGCATTATTATTTCACAATCTACATGTTGGGTTTTTGAAGATAGTGATTTTGGATTGATTCCTCCAGTTGGGACTTGAGACAGGAATATATATATTTTTAATGATACACTTTTCTCTTTCTTTTGCCTAAAGATAATGCCAGACATTCAAAGTGGGTGGATTTGGTGGAATAATAGATGGAGAAAAGTCATGTGTTTTAGCATAGGAATTGCTATACAGTACTTATGTCCAGTATTTAAACTTTAGTTATTTCACTGTTAGACTAAGGAATTGAAAGGTTTAAAAAAGAAGATAATGTCGGATCAATATTGATGTAAAGATAATCTGGAAATGAAAAATGTAAGAAGTGTTTGGGTCTTGATAAGACATTTTGTAAGTAACTTTGAATTAAATTTTCATTCCACTTCAACTCATTTCCAGATCAATTTGTATGAATGAATTAATGCGAACCTTTGAATATTTTATCATTTTGAGCTATAGGTTAAATATATTCAAGATGTAATTGAAGTACTCGGATAATTCAACGTGTTATATTTTAAGTAAACAAGGATAAAATGGGAGTTGGGAAAAGAAGGGAAAAGGTGTGAAGAACAAAGAATGGCCTTAATGTCAATGAATTTTTAATCTTCATATTAAATATGTAAGTAAAAGACATTTAGGTGTCTTTTATTTACTAGTTGACTTGTAGTGGGTCATTTGGTTCGTCATTATATTTCATAATTCATATAAACGATTTATAAATAAAGGCGAAGAATGGAATAATTCAAATTGCCATTTATTCTAAATGTTTCTCAGATGAGCATAAAATGAGAAAATGACTTTGGGGTTTATTTTGTGCAAGTTTTGCAATTTTGAACATTTTGCAATTTCTCACAAACTTCATTCCATATAATTCTATGCACAGTATATTATAAACTAATTCTGTACAAAAGAGCTATGTATAATGTATGTAAGTATCGTAATAAGAATTATTCTTATGTTAAATTCCATACATTGAGAGTGTGGAATAATAAAGAAGAAAAAGTTGGTTACAAAACCTATTGAAAAGCTCTGTGTAATTTGGCAAGTTGGAAAATGTAAGTTAATTTATAAAATCAATGTTTTCTTTGAAATGAATACACGGGCCATTTTGAGAGTTCTCTCTTTACAAGTAAGAGCTATGTATTTTGTAAAGGCATGTTAGTTGTACTTTAAAAGCAACTTGAGTCGTTCGAAATAAACTTTTCCAACAAACGTGAACAAACATTTGGTCCGTAGTGCGGAATATGTAAATAAGGTCTTTGTGGGAGTTATTCAAAGGTTAATCTCCACTTTTAAATTATTAACTAGAAAGATAGTCAGTGTGTAAACATCCTCTCCAATTTGTCCTTGGTCCTTTAACGTTAAGTTTTATATTTATTAAAGAGCTCTCTTTATGTTATTTGATAATTTGCTCAGCTTTATAATGTTTACAATTTGTAAGTAACATTATAAGCTTGAAAACATAAAGGGAAACATTGCAACTTACAGTGCTTTCCCCGACTTTCGCATTATTGAAGTTCTTTTAGACATATTCTTGAATTTTAAATTGACAAATTCATATTCATTTGGAAGTGAGAAGAAAGCATTTAGGACCCATGCATTTAACATGCTTTTAGTATGGGATGTCGAATAGGCAAAATATCCTGACTTTGCATACATACATAAAATACTGTAGGATTAGTATGGTTCATATGTATAGTATTAGTATAATAGATATCTGTCTGTTATCTGCGTATGGAACCGAGTGTGTAAAATACAGATATGTATAAATTGTGTGTAATATATATGGTTTATGTGTAAAGTGTGTTTAAGGGTTTGAAAAGTGGGAAATTTAATAAATGTCACTCTGCCTTCCACAGAATAATAAATTAGGAGACGCTAAATGGGAAAACCAGTTTTGGTTCCATTTGGAGAGAAAGCGAAGAAAGGGAATTTTCTATCCGGGGAGTAATCTCCATTTACTCATTCGAGATTCACATTTTACTTTCAACATTTTCTCATCATTTCATTTATCAGTTGATCAGCATTGAAAAAATTCCTCCTTCACTCCAAACTTCAAATTTTGATAGCCAATTGAAAATACGGAAAATTTAAATTATTACTTTTATTACAGCAAAAATAAGAATTTTGAATTAAATTGCAGTAGAATTTGTAAAACTGAACAAAATGTGTAGAAATATAAAAAGGAGCTTAAAGCTATTGTGGGAATTTTGAGTTTCGTTTTGAATATTTAAAAAATAGAAATGGGTTTGAAAGATAAAAAAGAAGAAAGTGGGGGAATATTGAGAGGGAAAAACTATCGCTTAATCTTTTGTCCAATTTCTCAGTTCATTTTTCTTCATTTTTCTCCATTTTCCCAATTTTGGTCGATTGTTCTGAGTGAGGAGGGGAAATGATTGGATGGTTGTTTTTTTGTATTTTCCGTTTCAATTTCAATTAGAGATAACTGTGTTTGAAGGGAGGAAGTTGTGAAGAGGGAATGAAAGTTTGAGCTGATGGTTTTGAGTCAATATTTGACTCATCGCGGACATTCTTTCCCCAAGTCCTTCATTATCTTTTCATGGGGTAAGGGATCAAAGGAACCCTCACGTCTTATCTCTGCCCAATATGCGGGAATGACAAGGAATTGGAACCAAGATTCACTCAACCCTTCATCCCTCGCACCTCTGGCTTATTTGCTAAAATATTCAATTCAAATGTAAACAAAGTCCATGTAATTTGACAAGATTTAAATTAAGACAATCCATTTAATATTTAATGTAATATTTAAATTACATTTACAAGGATATTATTTAAATAAAACTAAACATAAATTAAAATATTAAAAGCCATTTCAATTTAAATATTAATATTAAATAATTAACAAAATCAATATATTATATAGAAAGGATAATGTGTTTTTTTCGCGTATGATAAAAAATCCTTGACTTACATTTGACCCCATTTGACCTTATTCCACAAAAAATAAATTATAGATAAATTGCAAAATCTTGTGGATTTATTGCTTACCTTACCTAATATAAATATCTGTATATAAGAATATAATGTAAGTAGGTCTATAAATTTATATATTTATATCTAGTTTATCGCGAGTAAAAGTATTGTAAGATTTGTAAGATCCGAATAGGTGAAATTGTTGAAGCGGATGAAAAATTTGGTAAACGGTGCGTAAAGTAATGTATGTGACTTGAAGTCGTAACTCTTTTTGTATCTTTGGATCTGTGAGGAGTTGTTGGGTTAAGTGGGTTTATATCGTAACATGTGGTTTGAGTTTGAGAAGGGAAAGATGACAACTTCCGAGATTGTGAGATAAAAAGGTCGTTGTTGGTGAGGTGATTCACATTTGACTCTCCAAATCTCAATGCGGGTTAAGGGAAGTGGCGGAGAGTCGCCTTTGGTTTATTTACTCAGTTCAGGAATGGGTTGGAATTGGGCTGGAGGGAACAATGAGGAACTCCTCCTTTTCCATCTCACTCCATTATGCACAGCTCACCATTATTTGCCCATCTGGGGAGCGGAACATTTCACGCCGAATTTTATGTCGACCATTATAAAAGTCAGATTTATGGGGAAAAGCTCTTCTCCACTTATTCCCGCCACAACTCAGCCCCAGTCCCCCACAACTCAAAAGGAAAGCTCCAAAGGCAAAGGAGAAATAAAAACAAGGAGTATGGAGATATATTTCATATAAGTAAATTTCACAGTGAAAGGTGATATGAAGAGATATAGAAGGAACTTTATGAAGAAAGTTATGGGAAGATCATAAGTGAATTTATTTATTGCTCATCACGGATGTTTAGTTTCCTCGTTTTTAAACCCTCAAGCCACTTTGAGACGTTTAAAGCTCAAACTACCTTTTTCAAATCTTCACCGCAGGAGTCAGAAAGAAACATTTTAATTGCCCTCTGCGCATTTTAATGACATTTCCCATTTCCAGTTCTCGAATGAGAATTTAGGATTTAGAATAAAAGAGCTCGAATTAGCTCTTTTTCCATCTTTTCAGAGTTTTTAACTTTCTGAGCTTTCAACTTTTGTTTTTTTAAGTAATTTATTCCATTTTACTCATTTGCATCTCAATACGTTGAAAAATATTGATTTTACATTTGTTAAAGTCGAAATTAAATTTCAAGGAAATTTTTATTTCTTTTTTAATACTCTATTTTGATTAATTGTGTGGATATGCACTTGATTACCATAAAGGATGATATTATGATATTTTTTTAGTTATTTAAGCTATTATTAAAAGTTTTAAAAAATAATATTAGGCAGCATAATTTTAAAGATTCGATTATTGTAATAATATTGTAGAGAGAATGATACCTAAATACCAAATATTTTGTAAAAGCAAAGCAAAATAATATTTTTCCTATAAAATTAAAAAAGTCTCAAAACTTCTTTGTTGTAATTGTCAGTTGGGGAATGAAGAAATAAAAAGAGTTTCAAAGGTATTGGCCTTTCAGTGAGTTGAATGGAATGTGAAGGTTTGAAGGTTGTAGGAATTTTCGTATCAGAATGATTTCTCTGGCGGAGTTCCCTCCCGAAGAATTCCCCAAACTTCCTCTTTACAATGTTGGAAACCGTCGGAGTGGGAGACTGAAATTTCCTTCATTTCGACATTTTTGGAAGGGCAGGGAGGAGCAGAGGGAGTTTTAAAGCTGACTCCTCAACTTTCACCGCCA
Source organism: Neelides folsomi (assembly GCA_034687125.1). Classification (NCBI taxonomy): domain Eukaryota; kingdom Metazoa; phylum Arthropoda; class Collembola; order Neelipleona; family Neelidae; genus Neelides; species Neelides folsomi. The sequence continues at coordinate 23,489 of JAQGBZ010000310.1, read as the reverse complement.
TTCAACTCCGCTATAAATCTGAGTGAGTTAATCCAAAGACGATCTTCCTCCCTTTTTATTCCTTCACCTTTCCTTTCACTCTGCACCAAAAATCAAATAAGAGTCAATAATGGCCCCCTCCACCCTTTCAATTCAAATATGCCTTTTGGGCAAGAAAGTTTAAAATGAAGAAAAAACCAATCCACTTTTGCCTCTTCTCTAATTCTATCATTTTCATTTAAAGTCTAAACAATTTATTTTAATTTTATTATTATTATAAAGTAATACTAATAATTTAAAGATATATGAGGCATCTGTTAATGTAATTGTAATTTATTATTTGTATTTCTATGTACAAAGAAAGAGGTATTTCATAGAATTATTGAAAAAAATGATATTAATGTACAGATACGTGGGCTAGATATTTTATTTATATTGGTATATGTAAGTTGTATGGAATATGAGTGTGCTTGTTCATGCAAATAAGTTGCAGTTTCAATTGTATGTATAAAAAGTTTTCAACTTGTGTTAACCGCTTTCGAAGGAACGGCGAACGTGTGGAGGGGAAGGAAAGAGATAAAGATGTATAAAAGTGTGTGTAGATGTAGATCCAAAGTATCAACTTCATCTCCATGCACATCTCCTTTAAGTGTTGGAAAAGGGGGGGAGAGAAAGTTAGGAATATTTTTCCATTTCCCTTCCTTTTGTTCAAATTCCTGTGGTGGAGGGAAACCAAAAAGAAGAAGCTTATGAGGAATTATACAACGCCGGTTTATTGTTCTTTATATATCAAATTCTCCATTCTCTTTTTTAACTTTTATATCTCAAATTCTCATATTTCCTCACGTACCATTCCAAAAAAACTTGAACTCTTTATATAAATATAAAGAAAAAGAGTTGATCTTATTCGGAAGTTATAAATACAAGAAAAGTGCAAATATAAAGTTTCATATAAATACTATACTATATATTATTTAACACTGTAGAAAGCCTTTTGACTATATTCTTATAAAGACAATGCCAATACTCTATAATACCTGTATGATATTATACACTGCACCTTTTTTGATAAGAAATATTTTTATATGGATTTTTTAATATCAAATATGATAAGTATGGTTTTGAAGTATTTTGAGTGTGGTTTTTGTGTGAGTTTAAGGTGTAGAATTTGGGGGGAGGAAGAACGGATGTGTGTGGGATTATGATAATCTTTGAATTGTTCTGCCGTCTGGGCTTTGAGTCTCATTGGACTCATCAAGTATTCATCGATTCCTTTGAACAACTTTCCCCACTTCTCTCCCCATTACGCCATTGTTAGGAAGAAAAATAAAGTTGAATCTTCCTCATCTGCCATTCGGAAGCAATTTAAATAAGTCGACTCTTTCCGTCTGCCCCCGCCCTCAATTCCCCACAACTTCCGAAGACTTATTTAAATCTTCCTCAGTCATTTCTTATTTAACACAACTAAAACAAACGAAAATTCTTCTTACAGGTATTTGCCTCTCGACCGGCCATATCAATTTCATTTCACTAACTCTTTTCATAATAAAACAGAACAATAAAGAAATATTATGTTGAACTTTTAACTAATTTGAAATTTATTTAAAAAGTGTATCGTGACTCGTGAGAAAATATCAACAATCATCTTACTTTAACTGTCTTACTTATTTATTGTATGTTATCATTATTTAATTTAAATTATATAAAATGAACGTTTTTTTTATTTTTAGAATTTTATTTATTTTTTCCTAATGGAAGAATTTTGTGTGCGTGCATGGGGTCATAAGGAGTTGGAAGTGGCGGAGAAAAGGGAGAGTAATGAGTTAATGTGGAGGAACGGAGAGCTTAGAGAGATGAGGAAATGGACCATTTCATCCGGCATCCATCATGTGAAAATTGTCAGTGTCCGTCGACAATCCCCGCACTTGTTACTTGGCTTTGTCCGAATCTCGCCCTTTTATTTCCTCTTTTCCTTCCCACAAATGAACCCAAGGCGCCAGGGCAGACATTTATTATGCCGCCCGTGAGAATTCCACCCTACAAATTGGACAAAACTTGGGCGCTTTTCTCTTCCTCTCGCATTTCTCTTCTTATTAGCCCATAACTTTCACGGATTTTTTTTCATATTTTCCTCAACAATTCACCACAGTCGCTATTGTGAAACTCTGAAGGGAATTCTTCTAGCGATTCAATTACATAAATCAAAATGTCATCAAATTGAGGACAATTTATAAAGCCAAAAATAAATCTTTTATTATTAAATTATAAAACAAATTATAAATAAATAATATTAGATTAGTAAAAGTAATTTTTTAATAGGACTAAGATTAATAAATGTAATAGAAAACGCTAAAATAGAAAATAATAATAATTTTGATTTTATAGGGAAATTGTAGGAATGTGGATAAGGTATTAGTGTGATTAAATATTTAGTTTATGTGTTTCCGGTTGGTTTGGTTGAATATATATGTGGAGACTCATAAAGATCTTTAATGATTTGGTTGGTGAGGTGACTTTGGGCGGAGTTTTGGTAATTGGGCGGGTGAGTTATTTGAGTTGATGATTTGGGTTTCTCCGCCTCAGTTGTTCTTGGCAGATTTAGGGTCTATTGGAGAGGAGTTATTGGGATCCCGCTGAGCGGCAGTTGAGCTAAATGTCCTTTGTGTTCCAGTTGGGGCGGCCGTGGCGGGGAAGGAAGGGATGTTGGACGTGGAGGTTGAAGGACCGCGATGGGTGCGGGAAAAAGAAAGCGTCTCACTCCGATGCCACTTCCAGCTCAAGGGCGAATCTCTCTACACGCTCAAATGGTACAAAGGACATCATGAGTTCTACCGAGTCACACCCAAAGAAGAACCCTTCATCAAAACATTTCCCGTCCCTAACAATGATATTCGAATTGACGTAAGCCATTTTAATATTTAATTGGAATTGTTAAACCTGAGCTAAAAACATCCTGTTCTTAATTAACTATAATTAAAATAATTTTCTGAAATAATAATAAATTAAACGGCAAATTATTATAATAAATTGGTTTTTAATATAATATTATTCATTAATTATTTATAATTAAAATAATCTGGTTGGTCATTTTAGCCCAAGCGGAGCGATAAATTCCAAGTGACGTTGGAGAACGTTGACGTCAACGCTACTGGGAGATACACGTGCGAAGTGACAACCGACGCCCCGGATTTCACATCAGAGTCAAAGACTGCCTTCCTCACTGTCGTCAGTAAGTGATTCAGTTTTTCGCAGCTTTAACTTAAATCCACGATGAAAGTTGGTTAAGTGGATTAAAGGAAATTGGCAAGAGCTTAAATTCTCATCAGCTTGTTAGACCAAATGGGGAAAGTGGATGAAAGTGAAAAAAGGTCGGTGTTTGATTTTTAGGTTATCCCCGAGAAGCTCCGGTGATTACGGGTTTCCGACGTCCTTATTCGCTTCGGGACACTGTGGACCTCACCTGTAGCTCCAGAAGCTCAAAACCAGCCGCAAACCTTACCTGGTTCATCAACGATCAAATGGTCAATACTTTACACCCAAATTGACATTTTAGCAAATATGCCATTCATAGTTCAAAGTGTATCATTTTTGCATTTACGGTAACACTGTAACTTTTGGTCTGATAGGTAAGAGGAGAATATTTAACCCATCCGAAAACGGTTAAGACGCGTGAAGGTGAAAACAGGGAAAGTTCCCATCTTGGAATTCGTTTCCTTCTCCGGGAATCTCATTTTTTGAGCGGCCCACTGAGGTTGAGATGCACAGCGGAAATCTACAATTTGTACAAGATGAGCTCCGAAGTCGTCATTGAAGACGATCGCCCGAAATTATCCTCAGTGGTTGACAACGCGTCGCCGAATCTACCAAGTTCGAATAGCATGTCACATGGTAAGAATTTAAATACTTATATAACTTCTTTGGTTAGTTTGTTATTTGTGATTGATGAATTTTAATTTACTTCATAACTCAACTAGACAATTTTAATACTCAACTGTAATTTAATATTTAATTTAATTAATTTCATTAGGCGCTTGGAGCTCCAATTACTCAACGTTCCTCATCACCTTCAATTTCATTGCCCTTTTAGCTTCAATTTTTTCTCATTTATAGACAGGAAATTTTAGAGCGACTGAAAGGATTTTCTGCATCATCAGGTTAATTTTTTTCCCTTTGATATCTAATATGTTACAATTTTTATTTGACCGTTGAACTTTAGAATGAATTGTCATATGAGTTGAAACAACAGATTAAATTGCTTAAAGCTTATTCAAAATGTACGAATCGTGTATTTAAATAAATATTATATTAATTGTAAGTGGCAAATTCTTTATTTCTAATATCCCCTTGAATTAATTGGATCTAATAAATATTCTTTTAATTTAGATGAAGTTAAAATGATTTATTTAAATTGTTAGGAATCAATTAGAATCAATTATGATTATGATGAAAACGAGTCAAAATATCTTGAATATTCAACCACGAAATTTTATTAAAATTTTTTGAAAGCATAAAAATATTCAATTGCAAATAAGCATACATAATCCTTGAACATAAAAAGCATCAATTAAAATGTGACGAAATCTTGGATTTGATTAGAAAAGTATTGAAAATGAAAAGTGTAGAAACAGCCAAAGATTAATATATTTATTATGGAATAATTGTACAGTGTATTATTGTATATACTTAAAAACTGTTTAATTAAGCTAGAAAATAATAATTAACACGTTAAGTCACCGTTAAGATTACAAACTTTATCAATATGTAATTTCACAAAAAGCACGATACTTTACGCGGTAAGTTTGGTAAGTGTGAAAACGAAGGTTTTATTCAACTGCAGCTTATTTGTAGGTCTAAAAGTGAAGTACATTGTATAATTAAGCTATAACTATAAGGCTATAACATAAGTATAAATAATTAGTAATTTCCATTAACAGTTGTTGAATATGTTCCAAACAGTAATTTGTAAAGTTGTTAAAATAATTGATCTTGAACTTTGTATGAACTATTGATAAGGATTGTCTTTACATTTCCGTGCTCACTTCATATGTTCATAATTTGAGGGATAAACGTGCGTACTTGATTGTAACAATGAAATACTTATCTACTAATATTTGTCTGTAAGTGCTACAATGTAAAAAAAACTATTAATGAAACGTACCAAAGAAATGAATAAAGTGTTAATGAATTGTTTAACAAAAACCCATTTCATTTCCATTCTACTTAAACTACCAAATGGTATAATAAAGGTATAGTTAAGGTTCATTAAATTCAAAATGAGTAAAAACAATTAATTATCTAAATTATTAACAATTAACTTAAATGGTCGGCATCTGCTTAATTGGCTTCTTTTCCATTACAAACATCCAAATTTTTTAAATTCTAAGTCCATATCCGTTGAAATTTTTTACCAGAAGACCAAAAATGCTTTAAAGTGCTCTTTAACTCACCAAATAAATGTTTCGAGTTGAAGAGGATTTGGACCAAAATTGTGTGAATTTTGTCTCTCTCGAGAATAAGGCGGGGTTGGGAGGGAGTGTTGATAATTATGGTGGGTCGGATGAGGGCCGTCTCGACATCTGTTCCCACATCAAAGGGCCAATTGAGGTTGGTAATTGGATACTCAAGTGCCCACTTGCTCCCGCTGCCCCCGATAAATCCACACAATCAACTCATCTCATAATCACCTTACACAACATACGTAGAGAAATAAATAACTACATAGGGAAAATATTACTGGTATACAGGTATTGTATTTCACAGTATTATATATATATATTTTATTGGATATATATTTTATACACACTTGCTTATAGAAGACTCTTTGGGGTTTTTTAGCAGATATAAAAGAGAAGTCTTGATGATGTGCTTTGGTAAAAATGTCCGCGTAAATCTCATAATGAAGAGCCGCCAACAGGACAGGAATGAAATAGGAGCTCTACAAAAAGGACACAAATAATCCCATAAACATTTCACTCCTCATCTTTCCCAAATCACCCAATTTTCACTTTTTGGACTCGGAAAGCTTTGAGTGTTTTTTTATCATTTTTCCTCATTTGAAAAATGTATTCTTGTTAAGGGTTTGTCGTTTGTTTGCATTTTGAATTCTTATTTATTTGGCCATTATATTATAGTATTTGATTTTTAAGCTTCTATTATGAATTCATAGCACGATGGATTAAACGTTTTTGGCATGAGATTGGTTAAATTGTGATTGTTGAGTAATTGAGAAATGTTTAAATCAAAAATACCGGGATTGCTATCGCCATTCTTCGACAATTCATTTTAATGGGGTCCGTGAGAGTTTTAGTATGCGGGTCAACCAAACCAATTTCCCGATTTGCGACAAAATGGGACAAAGACTCAATTGCCCAGAAGATTGAATATTCAGACAACCAGAAAAGGTCGAAAACATTTTTACACGTTGTTTTACACACACGTAAAACGATTTCATCCCTATCATCATATATCTCAATTTATTACAAAAATTTAAATTCCAATTAGTATTTTATAATTTTATTTAATAATAGTAATAACTGATCAAATTTACACAGGTGAAGAAAATGATTCTTTTCTGATGAAGTTGATAATGAAAGAAATGATAACGTCCAATGATAATTATAAACGAAGATTCGGATATAATACTTTTATACCATATACTTATATCTATGCTAATTTTATACGTATAGAATACGAGTACAGAGTAAATAAGAAAATAAAACATTATCTGTTTGAATTTTGAGCAAAAGGTCATATATTATTAAAAAAAAGTAGTTGAATGTTTGATTTTAATTGAAATTTCCAGTGCGTAATTGCATCGTAGGAACGGAAGGAGCTGAATGGAGTTAAAAAGAAGTTTAAAGGGAGATATTCAATTTGGATGCGTAGGAGGAAATTTGATTTGATTCTCTGCCTCAAGGCATCCTCTTTCAAACCCTCCGCAATCCAAATTTGAATCAATCTTCCCATTTCGATTAAGAAAAACGTGATCGACGTCCTCTGAATAAATCAACGTCGCTGAATGGCCCACCACTTATTTCACATTTCCCACATAAAATGGAAACTTTTTCGGGAAAGAGAAATATCAAGGAGAAAATCTCAAGAAGATTCATTCAATAAATCCCGCCATCAAAATTAAAATATTCAACTCGTTCAACTTTATTAACTTGTAAATCGAGAGGCCTTTAATGGCTTTTTGATCCATCGGAAATAAAAAATGATAATGGGAGGGATTTTTTAAATCTGGTGGTTATTATTCATTCTAACTCAAATTCTTGTTTGCCTTTACGGCTCAAATATTTTAATCATTGTAGTAATTAATGAAGGCTAATCTGTATGTTTAGTAAACGCATAAGTAAGCACAGTAGTGGTATTGAACTTGTTTACTTCATCAACTCTATGGACAGCAATTTGTTCTTTGCTCTGGAGAATTGATTTAGGACATTGCAGCATTCACAATTTTCAATATGTTTTTAATAAAAAATCTCTATACAAAATCTGATCCAGTTACTTATGGTTGGATGAAGAGAATTTATAATATTAAATTATTAATAAAAAAAATCCCGATCATTAAATTCAATTAATATTAAATTATACAAATATTTTAGATTTTAAAATAGGTCAATTTGTTTGGCTACTTCTCAAGAATATATTTAAGTATTAAAACATAATAAATAATTAATTACATGATAAAGGATATGATTTATTAAATCTGTATATATTGGCTAAAATTATCGAGAGATTTTGAATCAAATCCTTTCAGGGAGTAGTGAATCTGCAAGTGCAAATTATTCACTTATAAAGGTAATTAATAAAAGCTTTCTCGACGTCGTCCAGTGAAGCAGAAGGAAATTCCCTTCGTCGTACGTTTTACTCCCAAGATTCAATTTGAGTTCCTTTCTTTGATCTTCACTCTCCGTCGTCTCACTCACATGGCCATTTGCCCTTTTCTCACTTTTGTCACACAACGCTACCCAGACGTCTTAAACCCTTAAAAGAACCATTTTCCTTAAGCTCAAACTCACTGTGGAGAGAAAACCTTCTTTGTTGATTATTGTGATAAATTATTAAAAATTCAGAACCATTAAGAAAATGAAGTGCAAATTGCTGGAATGAAAATTGCATAAGTTTTTATGTAACATAAACACATCATTGTATTTTATTTATGAGAATTTTAATTATAAGGTATTGAGAGTTATATAATGCAAAACCACTATTGTATTTTTGATAAGTTTAAAAAAAAATTCTTTTGTAAATAATCTGAAAATTTCCAAATTAGGTAATAATAATGGTTTTGAATGTTATAATCATCGATTTTATGACGATAAAGTGATTAGGGCATAATACTCAAAAGAATAACACAATGTACGAGAATTATTTAATCACAATAAAAAGCATTTTTATTTATTCATTTTATTTTAATAGTATAAAAGCACATGATCTTGAAGTGTTTCAGAGTGCAATTTTTAAACTTTTTAATTCACTTCAAGTGAATTGTCTCTTTAAGAGAAATAGAAGAGATTTGGAAGTTTGTTTTTTAATTTGTCATTTAAAATAATGGAAGTGGATTTGGATACTCCAAATTCCAAAACCATCATAAACGAATCTCTTGTGAAAAAAGAATCAATGGAGCATTTTTCCTTCTACTTAAAATTATCATATTTCATCGGCATATTTCCTTATTACATGAGCTGGAACTTATTTGAGCAAAATTATCAACTAAAATCATCAAAATATCAAAAGGTAACTTGAATATTTCAATACCTTACTTATAGTACATAATTAGGTTAATTTTAAATGTATTTCAGGTCTTTGCAATTTTGGTGACTTTTTTAAGCATTTCCCACATTCCTCAACGAATCTACAAATTAAAACTACGAGCCCAAAATTTATCCAAAAACTCTTCATTTTATTTTGTATTTGCCAATGAATGTTACATCATTTTGTATTATTTCCTTGCTCTGCACTTAATTTGGCGAAAGCGACAATCAATCATCAATATTTTCAATATCTCTCAAAAATCTGATAAAGTAATTAATTATTATATTAGATCTGTATTATTTAATATCAATATATTATTATTTAATTACTAAATCCGATTATTAATTCATATTAATTTTAAATCAATAATATTTTAGGGCAAAAATTAATTGATTACTAGATATTAGCTATAAATCAATTTCCTTCTTGACAGATAAGACGAAATCATAAAATGTCCAAGTGGTCGAAGTTAATTTGTTTGTATCCAATCCTCGGCATCTTTGTATCTTTGTATCATCGTTTCACTAACAAAGACCCTTCAGTTTACATGGTTATTTTCAATTACTTTTCTCCCTCGTGTTGTGAATTTATAGCAACCATTGAAAATGTTATTTCGTTTGTGAGATATTCTGCTAATTATTTCATTATTAATTTCATTGATTTGTTATTTTTTGTTGCGACGCATTACGCAATGGAAATCACCAACCATTTTGTGGAAAACATAAAAAGCTCAAATAATGTAAAAATTCTTTTACTTAATTTATGAATTATTAAATAATTAACGTAAAAATTAGAATAAAATAGTTAATTTCTATGATGTACTTCCCATTTATTTAAGGTGTTTGAAGATTTTTGCTCTTTGAGACATATTTTTCATTCAATGAACTCAACATTGGGAGGTTTGATTTTATTAAACACAATTGGGATTTCTTTAAATATGGCCGAATATTTTGTGAGTGCACTTGATAGGGATAAGCCAACTTTATATGTTTATTATCTTTTGGCTAAAATTGCTCATTTACTTTTAGCAGCTTCAATTCATATCAAGGTTCCGCATTACTATATTTTATGAATCTTGCTTTCAATTTGAATTTATTTAATACTAATTGATTAATTCAATACTATAAATAATTATAAAATTAAACTTTTAGAAATCTTATGAATTCTGTTAAATGATTAATATTTGAATTATAAATAATAAAATTATTCATCCTTATTAGATTGGAAAACTGAAGGAATGGGTTTTTGAAGAAAAGAATGTTGTATCTTTTACAAATTCACAAGTCAATTTGATTCTTCATGAAATTGCAACCAATTCAATTGGGTTTAGTGGAAACGGCGTTTTTAACATCACTTTTAGCATTGTGGGAGCGGTAATTTAAAAAAAATTATTAAAGATTTTACAACAATGTTTAAATACAAATTCTTTTATTTAAAACTTTTTCAGTATTCAACACTCGGACTTTCATTTATAATTGTGATTTTACAATTCAAAGTTTCTTAAACTTACTATTCAAAGAACTTGGTTTATTTTGATTTATCATTGTATACATTATGTACCTTACATATTTATAATTTAAAATAAAACATAAATATACTATCTTATGTGTAATGTAAATAATAATAGGTAATTAGATTTACAATACACAAATTGAGTGATAACTCCAAACTCATTTTATTAAATCTGAACTAAAAAGCTTATAGATTTCGAGCTCCAAAGTTGTTTATTGTTAAGAATTCCTGAAATTTTAAATTAAGGTTTGACAGTGTAATTTCTAATTTTGAATGTCGTTTGAATGTACGAGATGGGAAGGATGTGAGGGTTTGGGAGGAGACTGGTGTGGTAAATAATGGGTCGGCCCCTGTGAAGAATATGGGCCGCGATTCATAAAAAAGGGCATGAAGAGCGGGGGGAAGTGAATGTAAAAGATATAACGACCAGTTTGAATTTGAGAGGAAGTGGAGAAGAAATGAAGTGGAAAAGGGATGGAGTGTTGGGAAACAAAAGTTGTTCAATTGGAATCATGGGCTCAACTGTGCCCATCTCAATCTCACAACTTCAAAGAACAAACATCATAATGTGAGGAACTGGGAGAAAAGAAACAAAATCTACCGGAGACAATTCCACTTGTGTACAAAAACTTTCCACATAAAAATATATAAAAAATTCCGTTTTTCTCCCGACGTCCGCCGGCTCGCAAAGAGGAAATTGATGAGGTAACCTTCAAACTCAAACTCTCTTCCAAATCCTTAAAATCAAAGTTGGAGAAAGAGCATTAAAACACATTGAATTACTTTTATTGCAAGCATTCAAAACTTTTTATTTCTCACAATAAAATAATATTTAAAATAAATTGGCATCAATAATTTTAAAAACCTGTTTAAACTTTTAAAATAAACTTATAAAATAAATTTCTACATGAAATTTAATAGATTTTCTTTTTTCATCAATTGCTAATTTTTCTTTAGTTTGATTATAAATTATATAATTTTTAACCATGAATGTGTTTAATTTAGAAATAATTGAATTGTTTGATTAATTGAATAAAATAATGAAAAAAGGTGTTTTTGATGTGTGAATTCCTTGAGGGCGTTGATTAGAACACGATTGATATGAATACATAGGAGGATCATGTGAGATGAGATCGATTACTGGAGAAAGGGAAAGAATCCAATATTATAAATGGAAGAGGCGAAAAAAGGAACTTCCCTCCCGGATCAATTTTATGGCGTAGAAATTAATCTGGAAAAGTTTACAAGACCCGCCGCTCTCCCCGAGATGTGTGAATGTGGGGAATATCAGTTCCAGTCGAAGAGGCCGCCCAAGTTTTCACTTCACATCTACGTCCTGATAAACTTTTTCCCCGTCGCCTCTAATTGAATTCTTCCCACCCGCCCTATGTTTATTTCAACTCCCGAACCCCCGCCACACTTCAAAGTTTTTAAATTGTGAAATTAAGAACTTTCCTTTTTAATTTATATTCACTCTCGTGATGTGAATGAAAGGGATCCATCATGTAATGATATTCAGCTTCAAGCGTCAAAACTCCCTTGGCTCTTAATATCCACTGGAATCTTTATGGAGAGAATTATCAAAATACAATTTCACACTTTTATATCAAATGCTCAAATACTAAATATTAAACACTTTTTATACTTATCATAAGCATGCATAATACTTATGTACAGAACTTTATTCCTTATAATAGCCTTGTTCCACTTCCATATATTCACCAGTGTAAATAAATGTTTAAGTTTTCTCAATCGAGTATGAGCTTTTAAGTGTGGGAAATTTAAAAAAGATCCCTTGGGCCTCCTTCTCCTGCCATTTGAAAGACAAATGGGAGTGTTGGTGAAAAAGCGAACGACCACAATATTTTACATTTCCATTAACTCCCAATTCCCCAAAATTTCTCCTCCAACTTTCCCCATCAACTTCAATCGGAGCGGAGTATCAAACACGTGTTGGGATATGAGCCATACATCATAGGAACCATAATGGTTCTACAAATTTGTATGTGTCAAAAAACCGGGTTCGTCCCAGCCCCAAAAGACCGCAAGTTTGAAGAAGCTTGGAATGGTGAAAGCCCCGCTTTCCCTCCGCTCCGACAAGGATGAGAAATTGACAAATTCACAACTTTTTAAATTCTTACCAAAAACTCATTTTATCATGCAATATTTTGTACCAGAAAATTTTAAACTTTTAATTTAATTAAAAATCTAATCTCTAATAATAATAATTAAAATATTGATTTCAAATAAATCTTAATTAATAATCCGAAAAATAGTTTTAAACAATTTGCTTTAATTAAATAAATAGCGAATTTATAATTTGTAGAGTATCTGGTGATATGCAACGAAATTTTCCAAATCATGTCTTTACGTTAATGAAAATCATACGACTATCGTACTATCAAGACTATTAACATAATTCTCGTATCATTCTATGAAATTGACTATACATCAATGTACTCTATTATATTTAATGTACCATACACTAAAAATATTCAAAATTGTTCAGAAATTTAAAAGTTGTGAATATTCCCGTTATTCAAAGATTGAAGAAAAAACTAAACATTTGAATGGGGGAAGTGAAGTGTTGAACGAGTGTTAAAAATTCATATGAGACTGATCAAAGGTGTTGAATTTTGGTTGGAATGACATTTAAGGCATGTTTTTGAAGTGTGTAAACTTTTAGCATGAGGAAAATCTATGAAAAGTACGAGGGTGGAATATCCCTATTATTATTATTAAACTTCACCATCCAAACTCAACAAAGGCCAACTGTGCCTTCACAAATGTTTCAACATTCATGTAAGGCCCCATGTATTTATTTACCAAAGGGGAGGGCAAGGGCCCACGTGGAAGCACCCGGCATTTTCACCGCCTGACATTCTCCCATTCAATGCTATTTTAAATTCATTTCCCCTCTTTTCCAACTTTTCCCTTCATTTCCCGTTTGACTAAACAAAAATCAATTGGTTGAAAATGTCAAAATGTTTTTCCTCCTCTTTACATTTGTTTTCCTATCTAAAGTAAACTGTTTATCTCAAATGTGCAAAGTGCATACCTAAGCGCATATAAAACAACAATGATTCTCCTGCTATTAATAATTCTCCTGCACTGCTAAATGCTAATAATTCAATTTCGATAATGCATAAATTTATTTCACTAATTTATACCACTTTATATATGTACTTATAGCGTGTGAAAATTATAGGATTAATTAATACATCTGTTAAATCCAAATTCCGATGTTGATCAAAAAGATTAAACCCAGCGTAATTAAATGAGCTAATCAGAATGATAAATGAGCGGTTTATTTGAACATCTTCATTGGTTATTCTAAATGGGAAACTGAGTCGAAAAGCTGAAATTAAGTCAATTAGACGCCGCAATATAAATATTGGCAAAACCTTAATCTCTTCCTCTATGTCCAGCTAATCGTTAAGCCAGATCGTGATTTAAATTTCCCTCACTATATTACAAATAATATACATCTCGACCAGAATATAAACTACGATGGTTTCTATCAAACTGATATAAACCGGAATGAAATGTTTGAATGGTTTTGAATGGTTTGAATGGAAGCTGAGGGATTTGGCCCAAACCCACCCAGGAATTCCTGGGAAGATATAAAGGTGGGAATTGATAAGAATTCGTTTTGGTGGATCCGTTCTGGCGTATTTTCCACTCCAGGGCGGAACATCTCATTAACAAAGTGAATAAAAATGAGGCGTTCCTTGGGCGAGCAAACAGTGGGTCAAATAAGCAAATAAACGGAGCCAATTTATTTGTTTCCTTTTCTGTTTGTGGTCTGTGGGGGGAATACGGGAGTGGGCCGGGAGAGAAATGAGGAAATTCGGCGAAGCTCCGGTGAAGGCGACAAAAATATTGTGGATCTTCTTCCTCCATTCTTCCTCCCCAAAATAATCCTCACAGCCCCGGCGTGGGAGGAATGTTAAATGGGAATTTGAGTTTCATTTCCGAATCTCGCCCCTTGTTTCCTCTTTGGGTCACTCCCGGCCTCCCCGCCCCATTCATCTTCTTTATGAGGAGCAAAAGTTGCCCGGGAGCAAACGCTTTCTTCAATTTCCCACCAAACCCACAACTCCATTGTGAAATACAACAGCTTTATCTAGATATAGAATAATGGCATATAACCCGAAACCTTTATGGACAAAGTTAAGAAAAGATGAAATAGAAAATATATTTAAACAGATAAACACTTCTTCATTTCATCATCATATATGTAATTTTAAACTTATACTCACATTCATATCTAATATTGTACAATGTACAATATATAAGTAATATGTGTTTATATGCCCATATGTATGCATTTGTATATAGATAGTTGTATGATGTGCGAATGTGTGAATAAGGACATTCTTATAAAGACACTCAATCTCAATAGAGAAAAGGAAAGAGCATTTGAGAATTTAATGGACTGCATTTTTTATTCTCTTCACTTCCCGGTGTCAAAATTATTTAGCATATGCGCGCATCCGGATATTTATCATTATAATATATTTGAGACCCCGAGAGAATTTTCAACCTCGTCCGTTCCTTAAATTCGGATTTTATTCAATTTTTATTGTCTTAATGGGATTCAAACCTTGATTTACTCACGCCCATAAAAAACCCTTTTATTTAGGTCAAAAAGATTAGATTTGATATAAAAATAAAATATAGGAAACTTTTAAAATATAGCAAAAATATAGAAAATGTTATAAGATATAAAAGAACTAAAATATAATATTTTTAAAGAATAACCCAATGTAATAGTGTTTCAAATACGGTAAATTCCATTTATAGTTGATAATAGCGTACCATTTATAACTTGATAAAAAAGCAATATAAATTTCAAAGATTAGCATATTTATAAAAAAATTTATATAAAGAAGATGATAAATGTGTGAAATATGATAAATATTTAATAATATTTGGCTTATTTTCTTTTAAATAAAGTGTTTCGCATATTAACTAGCGCTATTTATTTTTATTAAATTATCCAACATCAGTTGGTGACAGTTTGAATATCTTTGACATTAGAAGTGGAATAAATGAGGAAATATGCAATTTAAATCAGGATGAGATATTTGGTCGGTTTGACAGTCTTTTCCCTGTAATTTGGTCATAATCAGATCATTTGGGATAATTTGATCTAAACTGAGATCTGAAGACGGTTGGATTGAATGGTTATTTCCCCTTTACACCTCGTTGTCTTCAATGCGTCCCTGGAGGTGAAGGAGTGGATGAAGGCGGATGAGTGTTTTAGACCGAGTTCTCGCATCTGTTCATTTTTGGCTTAACGGAGATTGGTGAGGTGTTAAGAACTTGTGAAACTTCCTCCCTTGAGCCCACCAAAGAACCCCATAACGTGCATCACGATCTCCTCAAAAAGAAACTTCCTACCCTTATGAGAACCTCTGATTGCGAATTAAAATTGCAATCCTTTTTCATCACAACTTTCCTCTTTCTCCTCACGTTCCCCTTTTTATTAACTTCCCTACAACAAATTCTTTTTTCGTATTATATTCACCACGAAAGTAAATAAAATTCTTCCCCCCAAATAATTTCTGGTAAAGACAAAAAATTTTTATAAGTATTATCAAATTCAGGTATTATTTTCAAACAATAATATTGTTGTAAAATATTTTAGGTAATTGCTTTTTACAATTACAAAAGATAATGAAATTTCTCCACTGATGTATCTATTTAATCGAACAACAATTATTTTTTATTTTATTTATATTAATAAAAATAAAAGGCTTTTTTATATAAAACTCGCATTATCTATTTTTCTTTCCAATGTAAATGTAATGGTGTGATTCGTGTGAAGATCTAATATAAAGGATTTTACATTCAAATAATGTACTTTGTGTGCGTGAATAAGTCATTGAGGGAAATGACATGTTTCGCATGAAGTTCCTTTTTCTTTGAATATTATATATTTCTAAGAGCGGGGAAATCTCTTTTGGCGGATTTTGACATTAGAGTAAGTGGATTTAGGGTGAAGGAGGGGTTGTGGGCTGAATAGAGCTCTGACCCCATATCTCCCGTATTAAAAAGATAGTCCGCTCCCAATCCAGTTCCGAAGAAATGCTGAGAGTGCAAAAGTAGAAATGGCCTTCATCTCCCCACCGCCACTCGCTCTGACAACCGCCCAATTTTTCTGACTTCCCTCCCAAGTGATATGTTAAGGCCCTCGACGTGGAACTCAATAACCATTTCCACCCTTACAAGATACGCCGAACCCTTCAGTCTGTCACACGTAATGGATTAAAGGACACGAATTCACAACTATTTCAATATTCATTCACCATCCAATTCACATCAGTTCTTCAGTATTTCTTTCTTATTTTCTCAATTCTTTCATGATCTTACTTTTAGCTCCTGTTAATAAAATGAGCTTGGGGAATGAGATCAACTTCTTTCGTTTATTTTATTAGTTCCTTAATAAAATTACCTTCACTTGGAAGACAAATATAATTTTATTTTAATGCTTTTCATATAAAAAACGATTGGCTACATATTTCGTGCGAGTTGACAGTTTTACTATTTTTTCTAACGAATAAAAAAGGCTTAATTTCTGAATGTGATTATTAAGGAGGGGCAAATACTTTAAATATATATATTAATTGCAATTGTAAGTTATGATTTATGAATATTATAATGCGCATCGTACTCTGTAATTTATTAGAAACTACCTACTCTAATATGGTAGATATATCAAATTACATGTTGGATTTCTCTTTTATGAACAAAATGATGAAAGGTGTAATATAGTACATTGTTCATTCTTGTAAACCCTAATTGCCATTTCTGAATAAAAATAATGTTTTAATCTGTTTATTGAAATTCGTCAGCACAGCTTTTAAGGGTGTCCATTATGAATTTTTAAATTGACAGCTTCACTTAAGTTCTTTATTTCCATCTTACTGCTATTCAATTGGTAAAACTTTCCTTATAAGTAAGAACATAATCTTAGTAGATTCAAAAGTAAAAAAATGTCAAATAATATAAAATTAAGAAATGTTTTTTGTTTTATTATAATATTAAATGCGTATTCCATAAATCAAATACTCGGCCTATGCCAATCTCCGTGTTTCAAAATATTATCCTTGTTTAAACATTTTGATTTAATCATTGATTCCTCAAGTGAGAAAGTGTCATTTCATTAAAGTTAACTTTTTACAAGGTTTAATGAATTTAAAATTGATAAAACACTTGAAAATTAAAATTAATTTTAATTTGGTTTATATAAGGTGTCATCAATTACGACTACGGTTATGATAAATTTTTGAATGGCCATCAAACTTCTGTTAATAATATTAGGAATATAAATGTAACAGCGTCATTTTTGAGCCTAGGAATTGTATACATTGTAGAACAATTGGATTTTTATCCAGTCGCTGAATTTTTAAATAAGGTAAAAATAATGATATTATTTTTAAATTGTGTTTAAGATGATTATTGTCATATGTAGTTATCTTGTATTTAGTTCATACGGATTCAAAATAAATTCTCGGATTGGGATCCTTTTTTAATTATTTGTTCAACAAAAGAATATACGAAAGAAGAATGGGAAATATTCGGAATTGAAAATTTTTCGTTTTCATCTAACTTGTATAACATTGTGTGTCAAAATAATCATACAAAAATTATTGAAATTTACAGCTACAAAGATTTACACATTGTTCAGCAAATTGTGCAAAGAACAATAAATTTTTATGATTTTGTTAATAAAATAACAAGAAGAAATAATTTACAAAAAATTTCAATTAGAGGAGTTTCAGTGGTACACTCTATAATATTTTTTTATTAAAATGGTTAAATTAAAATTAATTCTGAAAAATTTTAAGGACGATAAAAAGTATAATTTTGCAACGAGATTTAAAGTGAAAGACGATTCAGACAAAAATCCAGAATTTGAAAGTGGAATTGATGTTTTTGTATTTCGTTATTTGAGAGATTCTTGTAATTTTACGTTAGTTATTCATTTTAAATTATGTATACTTTTTACATATTATCCTTGTATTAAACAAAATAATGATTTTCAGTTCGTAAAAATATGTAATATCAACAATATCATAAATGTTTTGTACTCTTAGTGAAGTTGCTGTTAATGGTAGTGGATATTTAAGAAAATCGGAAAACGGAACATTGATGGGAACAGGAAGTGATGTAAATCGAAATATTGCCGATATTGGCATTTCTTTAATAACTGAAATTTTACTATTTCGAATTTCGGGATCTGAGGGTGTTACGTTTTTGCATCCAGTTTTTCAAGAACGGTAAAAACATGAAGCGTCGCTAATACAAAATGTATATTAATTATTTTATTAATTTTCTAAAGGCTTGTCGTATTTTTTAAACAACCGCCAGCTAATACAATTCGAAATATTTATTTATTAACTTTTAAATACAATATATGGATTGCCGTTTTAATAATTATGATTACAATAATTTTAACTGTAAAAACCATCACTTATTTAGAAAAACTTTTAATTTCTCCTAAAATTAATAATATGATATTATCGAATGATAGTATTTTATGGACTATTAGTGTATTTTGCCAACAAGGTAATTAAAAAATTGTAACTTGAACAATGAATGTACTATAATACCTATTTACTAATTATATTTATTTAAGGATGGTACTATTGTCCGAATTTTGCTCCAATGAGGATTGTGATGTTAACTGGCCTTTTAACCGGTTTATGTCTATCCATTGCTTTTTCAGCATCATTATTAACATTATTGAAAGGTAATTCCTATTTTTCTCAATTTCAAACAAACTGAGACTGAGGTTAATGACTGTATTCCTATTTAGATGAAGTGATTCCTATAAAATCATTTAATGATATTTTAACAAAGTCATATCAACTTTTTACTGATCCTAATATCCCAACATCTGTTGAATTTTTAAAGGTAATTTTTGATTTATAAGAATTATTCAATTATTGGCTAGGATTCGGAAAGCCAGCACACCATGGTGCACCATCCAAAAACCGTGGTTTTTCATGGTGCATCATGAAAAATTCCCCCTCACCATGGTGAGAGTCGAAATTGAAAAACTAGGGATAGGAATATTAACATTAAACTCACCCTGGTGAGGGGGAATTTTTCATGGTGCACCATGCAAAAACAATGTTTTTCATGGTGCACTATGAAAAATTCCGCTAGCTTTCCGAATCCTAGCCCAATTATTAACTAAATATAGAATTTTAGAATTAGAATATACATATTGCAAAATTTAAGGTTTTTACCGATTTAAGGAACTTGAAGATGAAGAAATTATTAATCATCAATCAGGAAATTATATCAATGTTGAAGTTAAATCGATTCTTAAAGATATGTTTACTGGAGCAAATATTGCTTTAATATCTTTAGCAGATTCATTTTCCTTTCTTTTAAATAATAACGGTTTTGAAGATAAAACATCTTGTAGCGAAATAAGCTCTGTAAACATTTGGGAAAAAAGAGTCAAAGGAAGTTTATTTGTTTCCCGTGGATCAGTTTTAAGACCTCTTTTCAATAACGTGTAAATTTTATTTGATTGTTGATTATAATAACGTTTACCTAATAATTATGTATACTCTATACTAAGTAAGTACCTTTCTTTTTATATGGTTGTCTAAGCATAAAAAGGAAGATATTTATTTATTTACTCTATACACATAGTACTTTATCATCGTAATCGTGTTCATCTTTCTGGTTTATTATTAAAAATAATTATATAATTAAAAATAGTATGTAGGCAGAATTAATAAAAATAATTTAATTTTCAGATTAACTGGAATGATTGAAAAGGGAATAAGTAATCGTCTTGTAAATAATTACATAAGAAATACAACTTTTCAATGCACAGTTATCAATACAAAAATTTCAAATAAAATGCAACAATTAGAAATGAAAGATGTTTTCACTGCCTTTTTTATTCTTTTCTTTGGTTTTATATTTTCTATCATTAATTTGTTAATTGAAATGATTAAAATAAAACGTGTATTTTAATACTTATTACTATTTTAAATTTTAGCATTTGATAAATGTCATCAATAATATGGACAAAGGAATATTAATTATTGATATGCACATAAATATAAGAAAGAAAGATACTTAATAATAATTTATTCGTTCTGTTCTTTTCAAGTAACCTTTACCAAGCAAAGCATTATCATTATCATTCAATTGTATACAAAATAAAGGACCCTTAAAACCATTGTAAGTAATAATTTGATTTTCAATTTCTATTCAATATGAATATCAAACAATAAATAGAATAGAAAATTATAATTGGATAATTATAATCTATTTTAATCATAAATAATGATTTATTCAGTTTGCCGATACTGTATGTAGTTTTTATAGTTTTCATACAATTTGACAATTGCATAGTTTAATTAATGTTAATTGACTAAAAATTTTAAATATAATTATCGAACCACTTTTAAAATGGGCAGCTCCCATTAACCCGAGACCCGACATGTGGTAAGCTACAGTCGCTTTCCAAACCTAACCTATCTAAATACATGTCGCAAGAAATAGGGCGCTATCAAATGAAATGGCGCTTATCTCTCGTAGGATATCGGGTAAATGGGAGTTTCCTTTAAAATGGTTAAAATAAAAAATATCGATTATCTTTTTTATCGCTAATGATTGAGTTAAACGTATGTTTTCGAAATCAAAGATGTTTATCTCATCAAGCATGTTTTAGAATTTTCTTACTGTTTAAAAATTTTGACTTTATCATCGATTCATCAAGTAAAAAATGCCTATTTTCATATTTTCTCATATATTTCAATATTATGTCAATATGTATTATGTAATATGTATTTTATAAATAAGGTGATGAATATGATATTCCAAAAGACATTTTGATTCAAAATCAAATATCTCTCTATGATGTATGCAAAATTAATTTAACATTATCCTATTTGAATCTGGGATTTGTTTTCATTACAAATAAATTAGAGATTCAACCATTTGTGAATTTTTTAAACAAGGTATATACTAAATTACTTATGTAATAAAAAGCAAATATTAGCGGAGCTATATAGTGAAGATAAACTTTTTTCTATTGTTTTATAGTACAAACGAATTAAAAACAAATTATCAGATTCAGGTTCATATTTATTTATCTGCTCATTAAAAAAAGTTTACAAAAGAAAATTGGGAGTTAATTGGAATCCAAAACTTTGGACATTTTGTTATAAAATCAAGAATTGATTTGCAAAAAACTCCAATTAAAGGGGTTTCGCTGGTTTTAAATATATTCTAAATATTTTGAATGTTAAAAAATTGATATTTAATTTTAATTAAAATAATTCTACTAATTCTAAATATACATTTTAAGGATGATAGAGAAATCAACAAGGGATCAATTTATAAAATAAAAAATAATTCAAACGAGTATCCAGAATTTGAAACTGGCATTGATGTTTTTATATTTCGTTATCTAAAGGATTTTTGCAATTTTATGTAAGTTTTCGTTTTTAATTATTTTTTAGATATGTTTTTTAGTATATTGAATGTTAATTATAAGTATATTACCTAATATCTATTGAGGTTGCTATTAGTGGAAGTGGATTTTTAAAAAGAGCCGATAATGGAACATTAATTGGAATTGGAGCAGACGTTAATCAAAACCTTGCTGACATATGTATTTTTGGATTAACCGAAATTTTATTATTCAGAATTTCTGGCATCGATGGAATTTCATTTTTGCATCCATTTTTTCAGGAGTATTTTTTAAGGCTCGTCGCATTTTTCAACAACATCCAGCAAATTCAATTAGAGACATATATTTGTTAACTTTTAAATATGATATATGGATAGCTGTGTTGATAATTTCAATAATCGTAATTATTACTTTAATGAGCATAAGTTGTGTGGAAAAAATTATAAGTTGTCAAGTGGGGGAAAATTATATTTATTTATCTGATAGCATTTTGTGGACTATTGGTATTTTATGCCAACAAAGTAATTATATATGCATACCTGTGCATAAAGCAAAATCGTCACTTATTTCTTAAGTGAATAATGAAATCACCTTGTAAATAATAAATAATAATAAATTTTCTAATTGCTAGTAAATATATATTATTAGGTTGGTACTACTCTCCAAATTTGACTTCAGTGAGAATTGTTATATTCACTAGCCTATTAGCTGCACTTTGCATATGTATTTCATATTCAACATCTCTTTTAGCATTATTAAATGGTATTTTTATTAACAATTTATCAAAACTTACATACATACCTGTAAATGCCTAATAGTATATTTATGTAATTTGTTTAATAGAGCATTGTAGTAATTCCCGTTAAATCTTACGATGACATTTTATCCAAATCATTTAAAATATACAGCGATCCATACATTCCCACCTCAATGGAATTTGTTAAGGTATTATTATAAAAATATTGTCAAATCTTTCAAAATTAACTCTAATTAATGAAGCATTTATTTTACAAATATTTTTAAATTTCAGAAAAATGGAAAGAATAATGAAATTTATCAACCTAACATAGAAGCAGGAGAAATAAAAACAATTATAAGCGGGATATTTGAAGGAGAAAAAATGGCCCTTTTATCAAAACGGGATTCTTTTACCGCTATTTTAAATCTAAGCGACATTCATAAAAATCGCGCATGTCAAATTATATATTCAGTAAACGTTTGGGAAAATAGAATTATAGGAAGTTTTTTTGTAAAGCGTGGTTAAGAATTAAGACCACTTTTTAATATCGTGTAATACAATTATAATTGTAATAACATTATATAAACAAATAATATTTATTAATTAACTTTAATTTTAAATTCATTTATATTAATTTTTAGATTTGTCAGAATGATTGAAAGTGGAATAAGATTTCGACTTGTAAAAAATTATATTCAAAATACATCGCTCCTTTGCATTATTAGAAATACCGAATCAATTCATAAAATTGAACAATTAGAAATGAGGGATGTATTCACTGCTTTTTTCATCCTTGTATTTGGTTTAAGTTTTTCAATTATAAATCTACTAATTGAAATTTTAAACAGTAAATATTTAATTTACTCCAAATTGTATTAGGACTACCTATTGTTTAACATTAAACTAAAAATATAATGTTTTTTTTTTATTAAATTAACAATTATGAATATGTTACCATTTATAATATCTGTACTACAGAGAGACCCAAGTGTTACGCTTTCATAGGGACCATTATGAAGATAGCAATAGCGACATATAGTCTTATTG